>AWOL01S0003953.1:8314-37706 GCA_000715115.1 Nicotiana otophora | reverse complement strand
CCCAAGCGCTAAGAACGGACAACTCACGTGCCATCATATCAATACCTGGATCCGCACGGTCAATTCACGTGCTACACGGACAACTCACATGCTATGGTATCAATACCTGGACCTGTACGGTCAACTCACATGCTACGTGGACAACTCACGCGCTGTGGTATTAATATCCTCATAACTAGGCCGTCGGCCTCACTCAATCATGTACCTCACTAGCCTCATTATCACAAACAAATAAGGGAACACAACCCACATCAAGTATCACCACATATTAGCAAATAATAGAGACTGAGGTAAACAGATACAATAATTTCTATGACTGAGTACAAATAATGTGAGCATGAATAAAGCCTAAGCATGATCTCTAAAATGAAGGCAAACAAGTTCAACAACAAATAAACACATAACCACAAATAATAGTCGTTAGGCCTCACAGCCTCATGGGACGGACCAAGTCTCAATCCCTCGCGGTGCACACTCACACGCTCGTCACCTAGCGTGGGTATCACTTCCAAACCATCGCGTGATGTCAAATCTCCGAGTTTATACCCTCAAAGCCAGAGTTAAAACTGTTACTTACCTTAACAGCGTAAAGATCCTACTCCGGGAAGCCCTCGTTTCTAGACTCGGTCTCCAAATGCTCTGAATCTATTCATAATCAGTACAATACCATCAATATACGCTAATGGAATAAATTCCGCAAGAAAAACTATCAAATTATGCCAAAAATCTTAAACCGACCAAAACCCGACCCCTGGGCTCACGTCTCCAAATCAGTCAAAAATGGTAGAATAATAAACCTTGACCTCTCCCGAGTCTAACCATACCAAATTCATCAAAATTCGACATCATTTGATCCTTCAAATCCTTAAATTACTCTTCAAAAATTCCAAGCCTTAACCCCTCATTTTCACTAATTACCATGATTAAACAACGGAAAAATCACCATATATACAAGTATTAAGGCTCAAGTAACTTACCTCAATGAAACCCCTTTGATTCCCTCTTAAACTCTCTCCCAAAAGCTCCAATAACCGAATAGAATTGGTGAAGAATGCACCAAAAATCACGAAGGGTTCTATTTATGGTT
Source organism: Nicotiana otophora (assembly GCA_000715115.1). Lineage (NCBI taxonomy): Eukaryota > Viridiplantae > Streptophyta > Magnoliopsida > Solanales > Solanaceae > Nicotiana > Nicotiana otophora. Next base: position 36,619 of record AWOL01S0003953.1, on the reverse strand, counting down.
TCTGCCTAGGTTTTTTGCACCTGCGGCCATTTTCCCGCACCCGCGCGACCGCACCTGCGCAACTCACTTAATTCCCCAGCTTCCGCACCTACGGACACCTTTCTCGCACCTGCGGGCTAGCAGATGCGGCTAATTCTTCGCACCGGCGTTCCCAGCCTTGGCCCAACGTTGCCCGCACCTGCGCACTCCCCAAGCACACCAGCGGCCTCGCACCTGCGAGGCTTTCTTCCGCATGTGCTAAAATAGAAGTAGCAGTAGCTCCAGCTGTNACGCCCACATGCCCGTCACCTAGCATGTGCGTCACTAAAAATAGTAGAATGATACAAAAATTCGGGATTTCGTACCCTCACGACTAGATTTACAAACGTTACTTACCTCAAACCGGTCAAATCTCTACCCCGCAATGCTTTTGCCTCTGGACTCGGCCTCCAAATGCTCCAAATCTATTCACAATCAGTACAATACCATCAACATACGCTATTGGAATGAATTCCTCAAGAAAAGCTACAAAATTAGACCAAAACCCAAATATGGCTCGAACCCGGCCCGGGCCCACGTCTCGAAATCCAACAAAATTTATAAAACTAGAAAGCTCATTCACTCACGAGTCTAATCATACCAAATTCATCAAAATCCGACATCGTTTGGTCCTTCAAATCCTTAAATTACTTCTCCAAAAATTCTAAGCCCTAACCCCTCATTTTCACTAATTACAATGATTAAACCACGGAAAATCACCATATATACAAGTATTAGGGCTCAAGTAACTTACCTCAATGAAACCCCCTTGATTCCCTCCTCAAATCTCTCCCAAAAGCTCCAAAATCGAATAGAAAAATGGTGAAAATGAACCAAAATTCGTGAAGTGTCATCTATACATTCTGCCCAGATTTTCGCACCCGCGGCCTATTCCACGCGCCTATGGGACCGCACATGCAGTCGAAAACCCTCGCACCTGCGAGAATCACTTAAACTCTCAGCCTCCGCACCTGCGCTCCAGACTTGGCCTCCCATTTTTCGCATCTGCGCCCCAGGTCTCGCACCTGCGGGCTCGCAGATGCGACATACTTCTCACACCTACGCATCCTGCCTAGCCCAGAACTGTCCGCACCTACAAACTCCCCATAAGCACCAGCGGCCTCGCACCTACGACTCTTTCTTCCGTAGGTGCAAAAATAGCAGTAGCAGCAGCTTCAACTGCATTTTCCAACTTCGATAAATCCATTAACCATCCGGAATCACCCCGAGGCCCTCGGGACCTCAACCAAAAATACCAACAAGTCATATATCAACATACCAACTTAGTCGAACTTTGAATCACTCAAAACAACATCAAATCATCAAATTACCCTCGGATTCAAGCCTAAAAACTTCTAAATTTCTAAATTCGGCAACCGATGCCGAAACCAACCAAACCATGTCCGAATGACCTCATATTTTGCACACACATCAAAAATGACATTACGAACCTACTCCAACTTCCGAAATTTTATTCCTATCCCGATATGAAATTTTCCACTGCCGACCGAAAATGCTAAATTTCCAATTTCACCAATTCAAGCCTAATTATATCACTGACCTCCAAATCACATTTCGGACGCACTCCTAAGTCCAAAATCACCTAACAGAGCTAACAAAACCATCAGAATTCAAATCCGAGGTCGTTTACACATAGATCCTTATCCGGTCCACTTTATAACGTAAATGTTTAAATTATGAGTCTAAGTGTCTCATTTCACTCTGAGTTCCTTCCGGACCCGAACCAACTAACTCGATAAGTCATAAATCAATTGCAAGACATAAATTGTGCAGTAAATGGGGAACGAGGTTATAATATTCAAAATGACTGGCCGGGTCGTTACATTCTCCCCCTCTTAAACAAACATTCGTCCTCGAATGTGTTTTTTAGAAGAACATACCTGAAATCATAGCATCTGAAGCAATAGCGTCTGGCCTGGCTGCGAGGGCATAGAAACGGGCCTGATGACCCCCCCGATCTACCTCATCTTCTCGGGCGACCCACAGCTGACTGGGCTCCGCCTCTAACTGGCTGAACTCCACCCCTAGCTGGTTGGGCGGGTGGTGAGGTAACTGGTGCTGTAGTCGGAGGCTGAATACTCCGCTGCGGAGTCCCACCCAATATCCTAGAGCAATATCTCGCAATGTGACCAAAATCCCGCACTCGAAACAACCCCTCATCTGACGAAACTACTGCTCCTGATGCCCAAAAGAATTACCCGATGATACCTGAGCGGGCAGGGCATAATGAGAACCTTGTGCTGGCAATGTACTGAATGATGACTGACTCTGCTGAAACTGGCCTCCCTGAGGAGCACCACTGGAACCATCCTGACCATGAGGCCTCTTAGCCTCCCTCTCAGTCCTCTCCTGACCTCGAACAATCTCAATCTGTCGAGCAATGCCGACTACCTCATCAAAGGTAATCTTAGATACTCTCTCCCTGGTCATAAGCAATCGAAGCTAAAAACCGAGGCCATCTATAAACCTCCTGATCCTTTCTCGGTCTGTGGGAACTAACCAGACCGCATGACGAGCTAACTTGGAGAACCGCATCTCACACTATGTAATAGACATCTCACCTTGGCGAAGCTGCTCAAATTACCTGTGCAGCTCCTCTCTGCGGGACTCAGGTACAAACTTCTCCAAAAAGAGAACAGAAAACTGTTTCCAAGTAAGGGGTGCTGCGCCAACAGGCCTACGCCTCTCGTAAGTCTCCGACCATCTGAGTGCAACCCCAGAAAACTGAAAGGTAGTGAATGAGACCCCATAAGTCTCCAGAATACCAGTAGTACAGAGTATCCTCTAACACCTGTCCAAGAAGTCCTGAGCGTCCTCTCTCTCTGTTCCACTAAAAGGTGGCGGCTGGAGTCTCCCAAACCTCTCCAACCTACGTTGATCATCCTAAGGCATAGCAGGAACCACATAATCCTGTGTAGCTACAACCGGCCGGGCTAGTGGTGCCTCCGGTGTCTGAAGTCCCTAAATAACCTACTCGAGTATGCGAGCGACGGGAGTCTGATTGCCTCCCCCAGCCTGAGAAGTGGCTGCAGCCGTTGAAATAGAGACCGTCTGAGCAAGGCCGGTACATGCTGTCAGAATTTGAGCTAGGGCCTCCTGAAGGCCTGGAATCACAATAGGCACAGGTGGTGCCTGAGCTGGTGCATCGACAACTGGAATCTAGTCCTGTTCTGGGACAACCAGTGGATCTGCAAGTACTGCCCCAACTGTTGTACGGGCTGCACCTCTGCCCCTACCACGGCCTCTACCGCGGTCTCGGCCTCTTGCGGCCCGAACTTGTGGCTGACCCTCTTGACTGGTATCACGAGTCCTCACCATCTGTGAGAGAATGAAATACAAATGTTTAGTTACTAGAATATACAGAACGCAAGATAAAAATCCAAGAATGTGAAATTTTCCTAACGGTTCTGCAGCCTCTCGAAGATAAGTATAGCCATCTCCGTACCGATCTTCAAGACTCTACTAAACCCGGTCATGACTCGTGAGACCTATATAACCTAGGTTCTGATACCAATTTGTCACGATCCAAAATCTAACCATGGTCGTGATGGCACCTATCGTATTACAAGACAAGCCTATTCCCCAAAATATTACTACTAAACTGATTATAAGAATTTAATAAAGCATTTCAACATTTGAATTTCTCATAAACTAAATCAACTTTAAATATAATTTTAGAAATATTGAAAGGAGCCCCAAACATCAGGGTGTCACTAAGTCTTGAGCGTCTAAATCTATGAACTAAGAAATGAAACTGGCTAACTATCAATACAATCCAAAAGAAGAAATGATAAAAGGATTAACAAGGTCCTGCATACGCTAGCAGCTACCTTGAAATCTCCACAGATAGCCGGCCTGAACTCAACGATCGCCGCGCTCTAACTCACCTGAATTTGCATATAAAGTGCAGGGTGTAGCATGAGTACAACCACCTCAGCAAGTAACAGAAATAACTAAGGAACTGAGCAATAGTGACGAGCTAAGTAAAACAATCAAATTATTTATTTTTCATAATTTAAAATATAAACAGAAATAAACATGTAAATTCCATAACTTAGCGAATGCCACAAAGAAGTTTAATAGATAAATGCAGCAACAACATAAATAAATAGAACCTCACAGCAGTGCTACTCCATCACTCATCACTCGCACTCAGCACTCAGCACTCAATACTCAAAACACTTAACACTCTGCGTTCACTGGGGGTGTGTACAGACTCCGGAGGGTCTCCCAAATCCCAAGCGCTAAGCACGGACAACTCACGTGCCATCATATCAATACCTGGATCCGCACGGTTAACTCACGTGCTACGCGGACAACTTACGCGCTATAGTATCAATACCTGGACTCGCACGGTCAACTCATGTGCTACGCGGACAACTCATGCGCTATGGTATTAATATCAACACAACCATGCCCTCGGTCTCACTCGATCATGTACCTCACTAGCCTCATTATCACAAACAAATAAGGGAACACAACCCACATCAAGTATCACCGCATATTAGCAAATAATAGAGACTGAGGTAAACAGGTACAATAATTTCTATGACTGAGTACAAATAATGTGAGCATGAATAAAGCCTAAGCATGATCTCCAACATGAAGGCAAACAAGTTCAACAACAAATAAACACATAACCTCAGATAATAGCCATTAGGCCTCACAGCCTCACGGGACGGACCAAGTCTCAATCCCTCATGGTGCACACCCACACGCTCGCCACCTAGCGTGGGTATCACTTCCAAACCATCGCGTGATGTCAAATCTCCGACTTCATACCCTCAAAGCCAGAGTTAAAACTGTTACTTACCTTAACATTATAAAGATCCTACTCTGGGATGCCCTCGTCTCTGGACTCGGTCACCAAATGCTCTGAATCTATTCACAATCAGTAAAATACCATAAATATATGCTAATGGAATGAATTCCGCAAGCAAAACTATCAAATTATGCCAAAAATACGAAACCGACCAAAACCCGACAACCGGGCCCACATCTTGAAATCAGTCAAAAATGGTAGAATAATAAACCCTGACCTCTCCCGAGTCTAACCATACCAAATTCATCAAAATCCGACATCGTTTGGTCCTTCAAATCCTTAAATTACTCTCCAAAAATTCCAAGCCCTAACCCCTCATTTTCACTAATTACCATGATTAAACAACAAAATAATCACCATATATACAAGTATTAGGACTCAAGTAACTTACCTCAATGAAACCCTCTTGATTCCCTCTTTAAATCTCTCCCATAAGCTCCAAGAACTGAATAGAAATGGTGAAGAATGCACCAAAATCGCAAAGGGTTCTATTTATGGTTTCTGCTCAGGTTTTTTGCACCTGCGGCCATTTGCTCGCACCTGCAGCCATTTTCTCGCACCCGCGCGACCGCACCTGCGGTCCAAGGAGCCTCACCTGCTCAAAGCACTTAATTCCCTAGCTTACGCACCCGCGGACACCTTTCTCGCACCTGCGGACTCGCATCTGCGGTCCCAGGTGCGCATCTGCGAAACCAGCCCAAAATCCTCATCTCCGCATCTGCGCTCAAGGCCTCGTACCTGCGGGCTCGCAGATGCGGCCAATTCTTTGCACCTGCGTTCCCAGCCTTGCCCCAGCGTCTCCCGCACCTGCGCACTCCCCAAGTGCACCAGCGGCCTCGCACTTGCGAGGCTTTCTTCCGCATGTGCGAAAATAGCAGTAGCAGCAGCTCCAGCTGCAAATTCCAACTTCGACAAATCCGTTAACCACCCGGAATCACCCCGAGGCCCTCGGGACCTCAACCAAAAATACCAACAAGTCATATATCAACATACCAACTTAGTCGAACCTTCGAATCACTCAAAACAACATCAAATCATCAAATTACCCTCGAATTCAAGCCTAAGAACTTCTAAATTTTCAAATTCGGAAACCGATGCCGAAACCAACCAAACCAAGTCCGAATGACCTCATATTTTGCACACACATCACAAATGACATTATGAACCTACTCCAACTTTCGGAATTCCATTCCGACCCCGACATCAAATTTTCCATTGCCGATCGAAATCGTCAAATTTCTAATTTTATCAATTCAAGCCTAATTCTACCACGGACCTCCAAATCATATTCTGAAGGCACTTCTAAGCCCAAAATTACCTAACGGAGCTAAGGGAACCATCAGAATTCAAATCCGAGGTCATTTACACATAGATCCATATCCGGTCCACTTTCTAACGTAAAGTTTTAAATTATGAGACTAAGTGTCTCATTTCACTCCGAGTTCCTTCCGGACCCGAACCAACTAAACCTATAAGTCATAAATCAATTGCAAGATATAAATTTTGCAGTAAATGGGTAACATGGTTATAATATTCAAAACGACTGGTCGGGTCGTTACAGGGTGATACTGTACTTCAATAACCATATTTCATAGCATCCCATCGTGATTCATCTTATATGGGTATTCTAATCCCATGCAATTCATGAAATCCCTTTTCTTAAAATCATTACTCATTCAAAAGCCTAAACGTCATCCTCCTATCTATCACCATTATACCCTTATTCTACTACCAGGGCAACATTTCATCTCTTCTAATTGCTCCTAGTCTTAGACTCCTCCGAGTCAATTCAAGCTATACTGAGCTTTCTATAACTTACGAAAACCATCAACTCTCTTATTTGGATTGGCTTAATCCAAGGCCTTACCTATTCTTGTCACCTTCTCACTCATCTTTACTTTTCCTTACTCCTATCTACCTAAACTCTTGTCGCTTTATGATACTTTAGCTTGCAACCTACATATATCTATTCATACTACTCGAAACCTTCCTTTAACTTGCTAGCACCATAGATTTCCTTTCGTGCCTTCTCAGTTACCTTTAAATGTAAGCAATTACTTTTCCTGGTCGTTCTGCCACTTGTTGCATCAATACTTGGCTTATTTGTTGCCCACGAATACTGGAATTTCCTGTAATTCATGTGATCTCAAATATCACCTTTTGATTTTTTTGCTTCCCGTTCATTAGCCACGATAGGTGCCACTTTCTTATGAAGTACATACAATGTTGTAGTGATACTGTTGTTACAATACCATTTCTTCTTTATGTCACTATGCTTAAGTTGAAGCCTTCTTCCTTATTTCCTCAGCTAATGTTTCTTTATAGTACTTAAGGGGGACCCTTTGACTCCTATAAAGCTGCGAGCTTATTACATCGTATACCCGAAAGAATTTTTTATATTCTTACTCGCCTATAATTATCCTTAGTTATTTACTTCTGCGTCCTTGTGCTTGTAGGGTTGCTTCTGAACTGAATATTTTAATTGTCTTCTCGGTATCACCGTCTATTATTTTTGTAGCACTTATACGGTACCTTTAACAACCCCAACTCCTATCTGAATATTTCTCAAGGATCAAGATGTCATCATATTTGCGAGATTGAATTCCCTATGTTGGGTTTCACTATGTTTATCTTGCACAATCTGTTGATTTGTATGTATCTTCTTGGGTAACCATAACTAGTCTCTTCATGAATAAACTACTAACTACTCGTTGGTCTATTCTCATATCTATATTCTGTGTAACCCCTCTTGGGTTATGTCCTTTGTCTTGACTTACCTCTCGTACTGGCTTCTTATATATCGAGTGTTCATTCCCACTTATTTATAAGTATCATCCAGTGCGGAACCCTTACTGCCTCTCCCCGGCGTCATGCTTGCATAATGTTCTAGAGTCGTATCATATCTGTAGGATCTGAATAAATGCAATCTCATTCCTTTCACCTTTTTACAGCATTCTTTCTTCACTATTTCATAGTTACCTCTTCATCTTTGGCGTCTTTTCACATCTTTACTGACATCTTACCTGCCTTGCGGTAACCCTTCTGTACCAAGAATAACTAAAGTTCTTATGCACGAGGGTGACACCTAGTGTAACTGGCATACTTAGTCCCTTAAGCTTAACTTTTCTCACAGTGCTCGCTTTAGGGAAGCGTCTTCCTGAATGAACTTTAAAGGTTATTCTTCTATTGTCCATTCTATTATCGTCGGAACGTGATCTCTAAAATTCTCATGATGCCTGCTATTGTCAAATCATTCGGTCCCTAATTCATATTTATTTTGTTTTATTCACCAACTCATACTAATTTCTATTACTCTGGGGTTTAACGTTTCCTTCTGGTAATCACATTGGAGTCACCAACTTATTTCTCGAAAGAAGGATATGACTTTATGGCTTATACTCTTCTATTATTTCAAGGCATGTCTCCTCTTATCTTTTCCTTCACTTGACTATAGACTCTATCATAGTGTCATATTTTGATTTACCGTTATTGTCCATATATCACATCTTACTCATGATGATTCATTTACTCTCTTCTTATTCTCCGAATAATATTTTTGTCTATCACTTTATTCTGAAAACTTCAACAAAACATTCTTTCACTTTTAGCTCCCCTTGCTTCATCTCACTGGCTCTTCGGAATGCCTAACATTCTCCTTTTGTTTACTCAGGGCTGGAGTCATACTAAGGTAAATATTTATCCCTTCTAGGATTCCACTGCCTATCTTCTAAACTTTTTGAACATTCTAGTATTCATATCTGATTGTACTATTCTGGAGTTCACTATCTGGATGTCTCACAAGGAGATCTATTACCACATTTGCAATATCGTCCGAAATGTTAGCTAATGATAACAATCCATCCACCATTTTTGGGTTACTCTAACCCCAACTGGATCCTGATATCCTATCATTCTCTTAAACTATATCTACTGGCTCCCATAAGGCATAATTAAGATGAGTGTGGCCAATTGTATATAACTCTATTACTGTTGAAAGTAACTCATAATGCTTGTATTTCTCTGTCTGAATTGCAAATACTGATAATCTTCATTAACTAGGTACCTCGTGCCCTTCTTACATCTTGCTTCTTTTACTTGCCGAAACTTGTATCTACCTTCTGATTCTCTTATTTATTTTTACCATATAGGTGGATATATATTTTTGCCTCAGGGATCCTTATCAAGAAGCTTACATATCTTAGTACACACATGATCTGTTGAAGACCTCATATTTACTCATCATAAGCATGATGCAAAATTGAGTTCCTCCGACTCAACTCTTCCAAAGCCACATTCAATCTCTTACCAACTATCTTTCTGGATGTAGGTATCGTTTTATTACGAATAAAATAAAATTTAGGAGTTTGAATTCTTATAACTGATCTCTACCACATGATCAAGAGTAAGAAGAAAGAGTGCTAGTCCTAAATGCCCTGTAGTCTCCTGCTTATAAGTGTGGTGCACAACACACCCATAAACAAGACTCTATTAGACACGGCTTGGAGACTCCCTAGGACAGAACTGCTCTGATACCACTTTTTTCATGACCCAAACCATAGGGCCGCACGGGCACCTGGTCCCTAACTCAACCAAGTACCAACGTAACGTATCCTTCTTGTCATACTATCACAGGTAATTGAACCGGAACGGCGTCATGAGATAACTAGAATTAAACATAATATAATACTCGACATGGGATGACCCAACATGATATAGAAGCTTATGCATGCGACATACAGGCCTATAAAGCCGACATGATCATTTGTATACTCAAAACATAGGCCGACAAGGCCATACAAGTATCCATATACATGACATCTGTCTATAAGCCTCTAAGAGTACATAAACATCATAAAGGTTGGGATAGGGTTCCGCCATACCAATTAATACTTGTCCAACTCATACTGACTAAATAAGCAAGTCCGGAGCAAGTGGAGTGCACCAACACCTTCCGCTGAGCTGATAGCCAACTAAGAGGACTCTCAAACTGTCTATCGGGACCCGCTGGTATTAAACGCAGTGTCCACAGGAAAAAGGGATGTCAGTACAAATAAAGTACCGAGTATGTAAGGCATGACAGTAGTATATAAAAAACATGAAAGAAACATGGAGTAAATAACTCAACCTGAAATTCTGAATAACTCTGTGAATCATGAAAAATTTATAATGTCATGCATGTGCGTATAAATGTCATACCATGCATAGGTTTATGAGTACATAACATCATCAAACCTCTGAGGGCATCCCATCATATCATCTCAGCCATTGTGGGCGAAATCATCAACGTATACGAGCTGATCAGGTGGTGGTGCGTATATAACGCCATAACCTTTCCCCCATATCCTATATACATATACTATACGTGTATATAATACCATCTGGTCATGGGTAAATATACATATATAAATGATTGCAGTGCATAATAAAATAAGTCATTAAGATCTCTCAGAATGTCATGAGACCCATGAACAGACGATATAATAGCAGGACATATGGAGAATCAAGAACATAGGTTACCCTAGTACTTCTAGGAATAGAATTATTCGTGAAAGTGGCGTATTTTCTTATTTCGTTGAATTATATGGATCATGCCAAAAGAAAAGAAGGGATAGCCTTAACATACCTTTGTAATATTCTCTCCAGTCGACAACCAATCTCAATATGATCTTCTTACGTCTATAATGAGCAACCCGACTTCGTCGTCACCATATAAGTATTGTAACTCTCATATTTCAAAACCAATATTCTACAAGATAATGAATAGTACATCTTCTATTTTTACTACATCCCATAAGTTACTAAAGTCATCAAACATCCCAAACAACAACAATATAATTCACAATAAGCTCTCTGGTTACTTCAACAACTATTTTGAGCGGCAAGCTCGATTTACAATTAACAAAATATAATCTAATCCAACTCATTTTCCATGAATCTGCCTACAACTTATATAACATCATACTTATGCTTACCATGTAATTTTCATCCCAAAACAGTATAAGAATAATCTTCACAAATCGTCCACATGCCTAGCACCTTAACCTTTATCGTCAACATCTTATTTTTCATGTTATCTTCTTCAATCCACTGAATTAGCATATAGATAAGCTTAACAACAGTAGTCATAACATAATAAAACTATTTATAACAATTTACAGCCACAACAAACCATATATATAGCCTCAACACAGCCCGCAAAAAATAAAATAATTCCTTATGCCATGTCAATTACTATCTTGAAGCTTTTTACTCAAACAACTCAAAAACACATGATTAACCTTAAGCACAACCAAGAACATAATTTACATACCTTAGGAAGTAGATACAACTTGAAATCCCCAGCTGGTGTAGCTCACAATAATCCTCAATCACACCACAACACTATAGAGGCTCTCTTCTTCACTTAGGCTAACTTTGATGTTTGATTATGGTGTATTTCTTTGGAATTTGTTTGGAGCCTTTGGGGAATTGTTTAGAAGGGTTTTAAGAGTATGAGTCTAGAAGGAGGATGAAAAATGAGCAAAGCTCATCCCAAAAACGAGATAAGAATAAGTGAAGGTCGGCCCCCGACCAAGTGGGTCCCATAGGGGCTTCCTACGCAGTCTCGCAAAAACGCAAATATCTCTCTACACTGATGTCATATTGACGAACGGTTTGCGGAGTTAGAAACTAGATACATGGGGATGTAAGTCAATTTAAAGATATCCCAGTAACTCTCAATATATTGGGAGAAAATAGCTTCGCAACCTGGCCTATAAACCTGCCAGTTTCTCCCAAGTGCGGCGACGTAACTTGGCGACCCTACTTTAAAAATCTATAATTCTCTACCCCGATATCGTACGAATAAATGGTTTAAACCGTTGGAAACTAGGTTCAAATACCTTCATTTTGGTATGATATATGTCCCAAAATGACATCATAAAGCTTATGAATTAACTTCTCAAAACAACTCGTTACAAGGCAAATCTTAGCTCGATTTTTCCGCAACTTAAATCCGATTTTCCCAAACTTTATATTTCATTCCAAACATTATATATAGACATATCACGACTCTAAACACATTTAAATCATGATTATCAAGTCTCATATTTATCTTAACTTACTTAAGACTTCGGTAAACCTTTCTTATCCTTGTAGAAGGATTTCGACCTCTTTGAGCTTACATTAGATAATCCTATAATGACAGTGACGTCTGAAGTATGGGGTGTAACAACATGTCCCCTTAGAAATATTTTTCCCCGAATGATAACTCTTAAAGGCTTGCGAAAATGGAACGTAATATCATTAAATCACTTTATATACTTTCTAAGAAGATCTCATTTTCAAGCTTACATCAATTGATTTACGACGTACTTTTACGTAAAAAAACATGGGGTGTAACACTAATGATGTCAACATCACGCACAATGTTGAGGGAAATGAATATTTTCCTCAACATGAAGGCTCAATCAGCAACACCCAAACGAAGGGGATGAAGCAACCCCGGTTTGTGAAGGGCAGCACCCCCGATATGTGCGGGAGCCAACTTTTGATGGTGCGGAGGAAGAACATGTCGTGGAAACAGTGAAATTCTTAAGAGAACAATAGAAGGAAATCGCGACTCACCTCTCACGGTAGGATCGGGTAATGACGGAGTTAAAACAAGCGTTGTTAGATGCTTCCAATGATGCAAACGGAATATGCCAGGTTCCTCCCAATGTTCCTTCGAATCAAGCATCTCAAAGAGTCGATAATAACACTCCAAGGGGGGAGGTCGGTTTCGATGGTGTCGGGGGAGACCAATAGCAAGTCTGGGAATGAAAACGGGAATGACCCCTTCAAAACCGAACTCATGAGGTTTATGAGGGAAATGAATGAATGAATGGATCAAAATACGATGGAGTTCCACGCCTGAATGAATCAGATTCCGGGCGCCCCGCCAGTTTTGAAAGGCCCAGATTCAAAGAAATACACGCAATTTCTATTTAACCCGAGCGCAGTGCCAGAGTTAATTCTGAAGAGGTTCCAAATGCCGGACATACCAAAATATGATGGGACTTCGGATCCATAAGAGCACATCACAACCTATACCACGGTTGTGAAAGGGAATGATTTGGCTCAATACAAGATCGAATCGGTCTTACTGAAGAAATTTGGTAAGACCCTCATAAAGGGGTCCCTGACATGGTATTTACTCTTACCCTAGTAATCAATTGACTCTTTTGAAACGCTTGCAGATGCATTCATTAAGGGCCATGCCAGGGCAAGGAAGGTCCAAGCTAGGAAGGCAAACATATTCAGGATTGCGCAAGGTGAGTCCGAATTATTGCGAGAATTCGTCATTCGATTCCAGAAAGAGAGGATGCTACTACTGGTTGTACCCGATGAGTGGGCAGCAGAGGCTTTCACAATGGGTTTGAATGCACGGAGCTCTGATGCCTCCCGAAAGTTGAAGGAAAGCCTACTCTAATTCAAAGCAACCACATGGTCGGATGTCCAATCCGTTACGAGTCAAACATAAGAATAGAAGACGATCAACTCGGGTTCCAGACATCAACCAAGGGACGGGACCGAGGCAAAAACCAGGACACGTTTAAAAGTGACTTCGATGCAGATCGGCAGTCTTCTAAAAGTCGTTACTTCCGTATGAAAGAGCTGAGGACGCAGTAGCAAAGGGTTTCGGTCCTTATATAGGTTCACCCCCGTTGAGGAGCCGATTGTGGCCGGAATAGCAGGGGCCCAGGGGCCCGGGACTCCACATACCCTAGGTTATCGGATTATAACTTCAACATCAGCTTAGTGGAGTTGGTATCAGCGATGAGAAGTATCAAAGAAGCACGATTCCCAAAGCCAATCAAATCTGATCCCAGCTAGTGGGATCCCAACTTGTGGTGTGAATATCATGGGACTAATGGCTATAGAACTGGGGATTGCCGTCATTTACGAGAAGAGGTGGCAACATTGTTGAAGAATGGCCATCTCAGGAAATGTTTAAGTGATCGAGCCAAAAACAACTACAGTCAAAGCCAGAACAATGCAGAGCCTTCAAAGGCGACAGAAGACTCTCGGTTGACTATCAACATGATTTTCGGAGGGAATGAAATCAACGGTGTAACCTGATCGACGACCAAGAAAACAAAGATATTGGTGACTCACAACAAGAAACTCCGGGAAGTCGTAGAAAAAGATATCACCTTCATGGAAGAAGATGCTGACAGACTCCTTCTTCCACATAATGACACCCTGGTAATCTCTCTTAATGTTTTATATTTTACAATTAAGCGTGTTTTGGTTGACTCAGGAAGCTCAACCAACATTATTCAATGGAGAGTATTGGAACAAGAAAAAATGACCGGAAGCATCATCCCGGGAACAAAACTCTTGGCTGAATTCAACTTGACAAGTGTAATAACCTGAGAAGAGATCTTGTTTCCCACGAACGCCGAAGTTGTAACCAAGACAACCTTATTTGAAGTGGTAGATGACGATATGGGCTAAAATGTAATCCTCGGAAAGCCGTGGATACACGAGATAAAGGCTATTCCCTCAATATATCATCAACTACTAAAATTCTCAACCCTTGAAGGGATCAAACAGATAAGAGGAGACCAACCGGCGGCAAGAGAGATAAAAGCGATAACTGTTTCTAGAACTAAGGGAAAGGATTCCAACAAATAACAATTACAGGAGCTAGTGCCTTCCCCCTCTCTGAATGAAGACAATAAGAGTGAGGAGCCATCGGAGTCCTATCAGGTTCTGAGATACTTTCAGGTACCGGAGAAGACAAATGCAACTAAGTCAACCGCAGAAGAACTCGAGCAGGTGGCTTTGATCGAGCAATTTCTGGAAAGGAAGTTCTATTTGGGGACAAGGTTAAATCTCGAGCTAAGGTCAGGGTTTATAAATTTCCTTAAAGCTAACATCGACTGTTGTGCATGGTCCCACTCCGATATGATAGTTATCCCATTAGAGGTGGCCGCGCACAAGCTAAGCATGGATCCGAACTTCCCATCGGTAAGTGATAAATAGGGATTTTGACTACTTATTAGCGCCTTTTAACTTTTGTTTTAGTCCAAAAGCGTTTAATTGTGTTCTCAAAAACTAATGCAATGTGCTTAACTGCAGGAATATTGGAAGATGAACTCCCGAGATGAAATCAAACTCAAGAAGGAGTAATCTGAACTCAAGGACATAAAAGGCACAAAAGCCCAGAAGTGCAGGCCGCAGAATATCATCTGCGGTCGCAGGTTATGAAGTAAAAGCTATCAAAGTTTGGTGCAAAGTACGGGCCGCACATGAATTGTGTGGCCGCAAAAGCTAAGCCAAAGAAAAGTTCAAAGAAGGTACATTCCAAGTCCCCCAAAAGTGCATACCGCACAACAATTGTGCGACCGTAGAAGAAGAACTATGCGGCCGCACATGTAAAAGTGTGGACCGCAGAAGAGGAAGATGCGGCCGCACATGTAAAAGTGCGGACCGTAGAAAGAGTGCATTGTGGCCACAAGTCAGAACTATGCGGCCGCAGACTTCCAATCCTGATAAATTGAAGAAAAGTGCGGACCGCATGTGGAATTGTGCGGCAGAGAACTCCCCGAATGGCATTTTTGTCCGAAATTTCTAGCCATGTATAAATAGATGAGTTTCACATTTTTAGGGCAACGTTTGACATCAGCTGCTACGGTAACCGTTTCATGTTACTCTTTTTAGTAGTTTTTCATATTTTGAGCTATTTTAACTTAGATTTTATCATTTTAATCTTGCAATATGAGTTTAATTATCATTTCTTCTTCTATTTCTTCCATTTCAAGCATGAGTAGCTAGATTTTCACTAGGGTTGTAACCCAACCCTAGTGTGTAAACTTAATGGGTATTTAATTTAATACTTATTTATGGTTGGATGTTTATTATTTAGCTTTGTTCTTGCTTTATCGGTGGAATTAATGATTGCAAACATTAGTTTATACCTATTTGACTTGGTCTCTACTTGAGAAAGAAAGACTTAGTCTAGGAAAACTTGGCTAACAAGAAATTGGGTCAATCGAGAGATTGATAATCCCAATTAAAGGGTTCAACCTAGAGATAGTAATAACCCGACTTCAGCTTTTTATCAACCGTTTTGTTCAATACCCATTTGGACTTGAGAAAGCCAAATTGGGCAAAATCACTCTCTGACCGAGAGATATTGAGTGAGTAATTGAGTGTTGATAGCTATAATACACCTTGACCAATAAAAAAAACTTTAAGGTTTATATCCCCATTAGGCAAACACCTAGATAAAGGTCATAGCCCTAGGCCTTTTTACAACATTTGAAAAACAACAAAAACAATCTCATAGTTTTATTTCTCAACTTGCAATCATAGTTTAAATTAGACTTCAAAACAACCAAATTTTAAGGAAGAGTAAATTTAGATATTCAAATTCACACGCTATGATATATACTATTAACTCCCATCTATAGCTCCCTGCGGAATTCGTCCCCGACTTATGTTGGGTACTATTATTACATCGACCATTTTTATAACCTTGAATTGAGGTGTGAAATTGGACGAGATCAATTTTTGGCGACGTTGCCGGGGAGCTAAAAACGGTGTTAACTATATATTTAGGTGTTTGAAATATTTTCTTTTCCTTCCTTGTTACTAACATGTCGAGAAATTGTAGGTGCAATATCATGGCAAACAATGATCTCAGAAACATAGCTTTGGGGGACGTGGATGTTGAGGATGATCAAATGGATGAGGTCCCTCTTGAACCTCAAGCAAATAGACGAGGCCGAGCACCTCAAGAAAATGTACCCGCTCCACCCCACCTCTTCCACAAGCGGCTCCACACCGGGTGTTGCCGAATGAAGGGTATGCAAGTGCTATAGTTCCTCCCCGTATTAGGGGGAAACTTCCAAATTACCAACATAATGCTTATTTTGCTCGAGCAACGACGGTTCTTCACCAGTGCACCGGGTCAAAATACATATAAACACTTGAAGGGGTTCGTAGATACGTGTTGGGGGAGCAAACAAACTAGTATCTCCGAGGATGCTTTGAGGCTAAGGATTTTTCCTTTCTCTCTATGGGGGAAAGCTTTAGATTGGTTGGAACATTTTCCAAATCATTCCATTCATACCTGGGATGAATTAGCGGAGAAATTTATTTCTAAGTACTTCTCTCCTGGGCACATGGTTATTTTTCGGGATGAAATTCTAGCATTCAAGCAAGATCCTAATGAACCACTACACGAGATATGGGAAAGGTATAGAACAATGGTGAAAGAGTGCCCCAACAACGATATGACGGAGAACATGATTCAACAAACTTTCTATCGGGGGATCAATACAACCAACCAATATGTAGTGAATCAATTTGCCGGTGGGAACTTCATGACTACGCCTTATGCAGAGGCATGTGATATCTTAGATGAGATTGCGGATACTTCATCGGCGTGTCAATCTCGGGCTAATATTCCACAAGGTGATCCCAATATGAGTCACCTTCACAAAGAGTTGCATGATCATGAACAAGCCATAGCTGAGTTGACTACCACTATGAACCAATTGACAAATGGTCAACTTCAACAAGTGCAAAACCCGAGGCAAGTCAATGCAATGAAGGGAGTAGGTATGATGGTGAACAAGCGAAGAACAAGAAGTTCATAAGTGTAAAAAAGAGTGGACAATTTTGTGCAAGATGATAGTAGATTTGATCAAGATGAATCTTATAATGACCAAGAAGAGGAGGTCCAATATGTGAACAACTTTCAAGGGTAAAGAAACAACTACCAATGCCCTAGCCAACAACAATGGAGACCTCAAAATAATCAAGGCAATTGTAATTCTCACAACCAAAGTAATTGGAGTGGTGGAAACAATCAAAACAATTGGAATAACAATAGTTAAGGCAATTGGAGTGGAATCAATAATCAAGGGAATTGGCATAACAACAATAACCAAGGCAATGGGGGAGGCAACAATCAAGGCGGGTGGAATAACAATCAAGGAAATCGGGGGTCGGGTTTTCAAAGGCCCCCGATGTATCAACAACCGAGCAACCCACCTCCTTATCCTTCCCATGGTCTTAGTTCTTTTAACAATAAAATGGGACGTATTAATAACATGTTCAAGCAAATGATGGAGAAGAACGCCGATTTCGATGCTCAACTTGATTCACACAACACCTCGATTCGTAACTTGGAAGTGCAAATGGGACAAATCTCTCAAGATTTAAATTCTCGTCCTAAGGGGGCACTACCAAGTGATACGGTGGTGAACCCAAAGGGTGGGAACAATACGGGGCATGCCATGGCCGTTACTATAAGAAGTGGAAGAGGTGAAAATGCACCCACCTCAAGTCAAAGGCAACTTGTGGATGATGAGCAAGTGGTAGAAGACGAGGAGATCCCGACCAATGTAGTGCAAGAAAATAATGATGTTCAGATTAATATTGATGACACGGTGGAAGAGATGCAAGAGGAAGTGAACCCGTCTAGGGAGCATGTGATTGACATACCAGAACCGGTAGTGCAAAAGGCTAAGGCACCATTGCCTAAGCCACCTCATCCATATCCTCAAAGGCTTGCCAAGAAAAATGGCGAGAATCAATTCAAAAAGTTCATTGATATGATGAAGAGTCTCTCGATAAATGTGCCATTAGTTGAGGACTTGGAGCAAATGCCCGGTTATGTAAAGTTTATGAAGGACTTGGTGACAAAGAAGTGGTGGATGAATTTTGAAACTATTAAAAGTCACTCACCAAGTGAGTGCAATTATGCATTCGATGGCTGCTAAGTTGGAAGATCCAGGTGCTTTCACAATCCCTTGCACCATTGGAAGTGCCGAGTTTGCCAAAGCTCTTTGTGATCTTGGGGTGGGTGTCAATTTGATGCCCTATTCGGTTTTCAAAACCTTGAGAATTGAAAACCAAGACCACATCTATGAGATTACAAATGGCCGATCGTGCAATGAAGAAACCATTATGGGTTATTGAATATGTATTGGTTCGTGTTGATAAGTTCATTCTCCCGACGGATTTTATTATTCTTGATTGTAAAGTGGACTATGAGGTACCGATTATTCTTGGTAGACCTTTCCTTGCTACGGGGAAGGCTCTTATTCATGTGGAAGCCGAACTCACTTTCTGGGTAGGTGATGAAAAGGTGGTGTTCCACGTGTGTAAATCTATGCGGCAACCGAATAGCAATGAAGTGTGTTCTTTCGTGGACTTGGTGACCGATGTGATTATTGATGATACAAGTTCCACGATTAATGTGGGTGATATGTTGGAGGCCGTCTTGCTCAATTTTGATGATGGCGAGATGGATGGCTTCATGGAATGTGTTAATTCTTTGCAAGGAATGGAGTCGTACAACTATGCACTCCGGAAACTTTCCTTGGATCTTGAGAATAGGAAAACTCCTCCTACAAAGCCTTCAATTGAAGAGCCTTCTATCTTGGAGTTGAAGCCATTGCCTCCACATCTCAGGTATGAATTCCTTGGCCCTTGTTCTACTTTACTGGTTATTCTTTTCTCTTATTTGACTAACGTGTAGGTTGATTCTACATTAGCGGTGCTTCACAAGAGGAAGAAAGCTATTGGGTGGACTTTGGCAGATATTTGGGGAATAAGCCCCACATTTTGCATGCCCAAGATTAACTTAGAGGAAGATGCCAAATCCTCTATTGAACATCAAAAGAGACTCAATGAAGCCATACAAGACGTGGTCAAAAAGGAGATTATTAAATGGTTAGATACCGGCGTGGTCTACCCTATTTTTGACAGTTCGTGGACTTCTCTGGTGCAATGTGTCCCGAAAAAGGGGGCATAACAATGGTCACCAATGACAAGAACAAATTAATTCCCACAAGAACGGTGACCAGGTGGAGAGTGTGTATGGACTATCGGAAGCTAAACAAAGTCACGAGGAAAGACCATTTTTCACTTCCCTTCCTGGACCAAATGCTTGATAGGTTGGACGGTCGTGCTTTCTATTTCTTTCTATATGGATATTCGGGCTACAACCATTCTTATTGCCCCGGAAGATCAAGAGAAAATAACTTTCACTTGTCCCTATGGCACTTTCGCTTTCAAGAGAATGCCATTTGGCTTATGCAATGCACCGGCGACTTTTCAACGGTGTATGATGGCAATATTTATGGATATGGCAGAAGATTACCTTGAAGTCTTCATGGATGATTTCTCGGTAGTCGGGGATTCCTTTGATGATTGCTTGGCAAATTGGCAAGGTGTGAAGAAACGAACTTGGTGTTGAATTTGGGAAAAATATCATTTTATGGTCGAGGAAGGCATTGTCCTTGGCCACAAGATTTCAAAGAATGGAATAGAGGTAGAAAAGGCAAAGATGGAGTTGATTGCTAAACTTCCACCTCCAACCTCAGTGAACGGCGTGAGAAGTTTCTTGGGTCACGCGGGTTTCTACCGGCGTTTCATAAAGGACTTTTCTAAAGTGGTAAACCCATTGTGCAAGCTCTTAGATAAAGATGCTAAATTTCACTTAAATGATGATTGCATGAGAGCCTTTGAATTGTTAAATTTATGTTGACAACCACTCCCATTATCACTGCTCCTAATTGGAGTATTCCTTTTGAGCTCATATGCGATGCTAGTGATATAGCGGTTGGAGCAGTTTTGGGGAAACGTATCAACAAGATTTTTCATCCGGTCTACTATGCTAGTAAGACTATGAATGATTGCTAAGTCAATTACACCGTTACAGAGAAAGAGCTCCTTGCCATTGTGTTTGCAATTGAGAAATTCCACCAGTATTTGATGGGTGCAAAGGTTATTGTTCATACATATCATACGGAACTTCGCTATCTTATGAGCAAGAAAGATTCCAAAGCTCGGTTGATGAGATAGGTTCTATTGTTGCAAGAGTTTGATATTGACATCCAAGATCAAAAAGGGAGTGAAAATCAAGTGGCGGGCCACTTGTCTCGTTTAAAGGAGGAGGGGAGGCCGCATGATGGCCTTGAAATCAATGACTCCTTCCCAGATGTGCAACTCTAGGCTATCTCAATGAAGGAGGTGCAATGGTTCCCGGATCTAGAAAACTTTCCTGTGTGTGGCATCATCCCGGATGAGTTCTCTTCAAATCAAAGGAAGAAGCTCAAACTGGATTGTCAAGATTATTATTGGTACGAGCCATACCTTTTTCGGATTTGTACGGATGGGGTAATTAGAAGATGTGTACTGGACAAAGAGCAAAATGTTATTCTTGAGGCTTTCCATTCTTCGCCTTATGGTGGTCACCATGGCGGAGTAAGAACGACGTCCAAAGTGCTAAGTTGCGGTTTCTATTGGCCCACTCTTTACAAAGATGCAAGTGATATGGTGAAAAGATATGATAAATGGCAACGTGTCAGTGGAATCTCGAAGAATAATGAAATGCCTCTCACTAAAATTTTGGAAATTGATATCTTTGATGTGTAGGGTATTGACTCCATGGGTCCTTTTGTGAGTTCTTGTGGAAACACCTACATCTTGGTCGCGGTTGATTATGTGTCTAAATGGGTTGAGGACATTGCTCTACTAACAATGAAGCGAGAAGTGTGGTGACATTCCTGAAGAAGAATATTTTCACAAGATTTGGTACCCCGCGGGCTATTATAAGCGATGGGGGTCGCATTTTTGCAACAGGTCTTTTGACACTTTGCTTGGCAATTATGGTGTCACTCATAAAGTTATGACTCCCTATCATCCACAAGCTAGCGGTCAAGTGGAAGTCTCCAATCGGTAGATAAAGAGCATCTTGTCCAAAATAGTGAATGCTAACCGGACAGATTGATCAAAGAAGCTTGGTGATGCACTATGGGCTTGTCGGACTGCTTTCAAAACTCCTATAGGGATGTCTCCATACCAGTTGGTATTTGAAAAAGATTATCATCTTCCGGTAGAACTTGAGCACAAAGCCACGTGGGCTTTAAAGAAGTTGAATCTTGATTGGGATGCAGCCGCTAACTTACAGGTTGCACATTTGAATGAATTGGATGAGTTACGGTACCATACTTATGCAAGTTCGTTCTTATACAAAGAGAAGATGAATCACCTTCATGACAAATACATCCAAAATAAGGAGTTCAAAGTGGGCGATCTTGTTTTGTTGTTCAACTCATGATTGAAGATGTTTCCCGGTAAGCTGAAATCTAAATGGAGTGGTCCCTTTGAAATTGTGGGTGTGACACCTTTTGGTACATTGGACTTGAAAAACAAAAATGATTAGGTATTCCGAGTCAATGGTTACCGAGTGAAGCATTATTTGGGACAAGTTGATGATGGCCACGTGGTGGCAGTTATTCATTTGAGATGATGGTAATCTGCGTCGTGCTGTGACATTAAATCATGCGCTTCTTGGAAGGCAACCCATGTTTTCTTTTTCTTCTTTTGTAGATAGGTGTTATTTTTGTGTTAATTTGAAGGGTGTTTCAAGGATGAGTGTGCTTTACAGGAATTTTGCCCAGAAAATTGGTTAAGTGTAGAGAAAAGTGCGGACCGCATGTGTATTGTGTGGACCGCACAATTTAGGTTTCTACAACAGAAGGGAACTGCGGCCGCACAATTGCAGTGCGGACCGCACAAATTGAAAAAGGAAAATGCAAACTCTCTGAAGTTTGGTTTGTCAGAGAAATGGCCAAAGTGCGGCCGCACATCAAAATCTGCGATATCAAAATCTGCGACATTTTAATGCTTTTGTATTTTAATGACTTTGAAACATTTGGCATGTAATTAACTTAATATTATTTTCTTCTTCGAAACATTTGGCATGTAATTAACTTAATATTATTTTCTTCTTCTTTCTCATTATGTATATATTCTCTCTACTCTCTCATTATGTATATTCGTTACACTTTCAATAGTTTTTGCTTTGTAGCTTCTTTATGCTTGTTTTCTTATTAGTTAGTGTTCAACTAAATAACTTCTTTTTGAATTAGTAGCTTCTTCTTGATTTAATAGCTTTTTTCTATGTTTTAGTAGATAATAAGACTTTGGTTTTCTTAATTCCACGGTTCTTTCCAAAGGTAGTTTTTTGTGTGAACCGAGCGACTCTTCCCAACGATGGATGGCGTGACAACCTTCTTAAGGGATTGAGTCCGTTTTTGGTGTTTAGGTAATAATAGTAGTAATGAATAAAAAGACCTAATTAATTCATGCTCGAAGAGTCAAACATGCTTCACTTGGTACCAACACACGTAACTACGGGCTTATGGTTTAAAACAAGTTAGTGACCTTGTGACTCTTGTGTTGACTTAGGCAATCATCGAGTGGTTTAATCGAACCATAGTGATTTTCAATCTTGAATATGGTAGTGGTGGGCCCTCGACTCTATCCTCTTTAACAATCCAGCTGTGTGAGAGGTGAGATGTTTTTGTTGCAAGTCCAAGTACCCACGCGAATGGTCTAGAACTTGCCCCGGATGTGTTTCTAGGTGAAATTTTAAGTTTTGCATGGCTTGAAAAGTGATTGTAGGCTCTCCTTGACCCGCTTGAAGTTTTCCATTGCCCACCACTGTCGTTATCCCTAGTCAACCCATTTGAGCCTTGAACCTTTCTCATTTGATAATCATGTTACAAGCCTTTACCCGTTTTGTCGTGACCTTCTCTTGGCACCCGAGCTTTCCTTAACACTCTTGTGAAATAATTGGCTAAAAACATCAAGTTTGGGGGAGAGACGAGGAACTTGAAAGAGGTATCAAGGCACAAAAAGAAAAAATAAATGAAGAGAAGGAAAGGCAATAAAAGGAAAGATCAAAAAGAAAGATGCAAAAAAAAAGTAAATATGTGGAAGAGTTGATGGGATTCAAAGAAAAGTAATTATGCAAAGCGTGGAGAAATCAAAGAGGGAGAAAATAAGCGCCATGATCAAGAAAGAGTGATGCTAAGTCTCTCTAGTCCCCCAAAGGAAAAGAAAATGCCTCAAAGAATTGGCAAAGTATGATCTGAGAACAGAAAATGGAGTGCTTAAGGAAAGGAACTTGTTCTATCATAGCATATCCAACCTTAGTCCCAATGCCTTCATTGTATTCCGAAAAAGCCCTACGTGATTTCAAGCCGAGTGAGCTTACATTAGTGGTGATCTTCATGAGGGGCAAGCCTATGGTACTTAAAGTCGTACTTGCAACATTCTTTTGAGAGAGATGAGTGGACCTTTCGTAAATCTTTGGATTGAGTGCTAAATTCTTAAGCGAGATAGGCAAACAGAGAGTAGAGGAGTAGTAATTTGGGATCCACAATTACCTACATGAAAGAGCGAGCCTCCTTGATGAATAAAGTCAACTCTTGATGCCCAAGTGTCACATTAGAACTATTTGTGCATGAAAGTTTAATTTGTTGCCTTGTTGATAATTCATAAGTGGTGTGGGTAATTGTTGGTACCAATTGATGTGTGAATGACTCACTTTTGATTAGATGGAATGGCTCTTAACTTGTAAAGGTGGGAGCTACTTTATTTACTTGAGGACAAGCAAAAACTTAAGTTTGGGGGGGTTGATAAGCGGGGATTTTGACTACTTATTAGCATCTTTTGGCTTTTGTTTTAGTCCAAAAGAGTTTAATTGTGTTCCCGAAAACTAATGAAACGTGCTTAATTGTAGGAATATTGGAAGATGAACTCCCGAGATGAAATCCAACTCAAGAAGGAGTAATCTGAACTCAAGGACATAAAAGGCACAAAAGCTCAGAAGTGCGGACCGCAAAATATTATCTGCAGCCGCAGGTTATGAAGTAAAAGCCATCAGGGTTTGGTGCAAAGTGTGGGCCGCACATGAATTGTGCGGCGGCAAGAGCTAAGCCAAAGCAAAGTTCAGAGAAGGTGAATTCCAAGTCCCCCAAAAGTGCGGACCGCACAATAATTGTGCGGCTGCAGAAGAAGAGCTATGCGGCCGCACATATAAAAGTGTGGACCGTAGAAGTGCAAGGTGCGGCCGTACATATAAAAGTGCGAACCGCAGAAAGAGTGCATTGCGGCCACAAATCAGAGACCGCATACTTCCAATCCTGACAAATTGAAGAAAAGTGCGGACCGCGCGTGCAATATTTGGGCCGCAGAACTCCTAGAAGGGAAATTTTGTTTGAAATTTCCAGCCCTGTATAAATAGATGAGTTTCACATTTTTAGGGCAACTTTTGACATCAACTGCTATAGTAGTCGTTTCTTTTTACTCTCTTTAGTAGTTTTTCATATTTTGAGCTATTTTAACTTAGAGTTTATCATTTTAATCTTGCAATATGAGTTTAATTATCATTTCTTCTTCTATTTCTTCCATTTCTAGCATGAGTAGCTAGATTTTCAATAGGGTTGTGACCCAGTCCTAGTGTGTAAACTTAATGGGTGTTTAATTTAATACTTATTTATGGTTGGGTGTTTATTATTTAGCCTTGTTCTTGCTTTTATTTGTGGAATTAATGGTTGCAAATATTAGTTCATGCCTATTTGACTTGGTCTATACTTGAGAAAGAGAGACTTAGTCTAGGAAAACTTGGCTAACAAGAAAATTGGGACAATCGAGAGATTGATAATCCCAATTAAATGGTTCAAACTAGAGATAGTAATAACCTGACTTGAGCTTTTTATCAACCGTTTTGTTTAATACCCATTTGGACCTGAGAAAGCCAAATTGGGCAAAATCACTCTCTGACCGAAAAGCATTGAGTGGGTAATTGAGTGTTGATAGCTATAATACACCCCGACCAATAAAAAAAACTTTATGGTTTATATCCCATTAGGCAAATACATAGGTGAAGGTCATAGCCCTAAGCTCTTTTAGTACATTTGAAAAACAACAAAAACAATCTCCTAGTTTTATTTCTCAACTTGCAATCATAGTTTAAATTAGACTTTAAAACAACCAAAGTTTGCGGAAGAGTAAATTTAGATATTCAAATTCACACGCTACGATATATACTACTAACTCCTATCTATAGCTACATGCGGAATTCGACCCCGACTCTTGTTGGGTACTATTATTGCATCGACCATTTTCACAACCTTGAATTGAGGTATGAAATTGGACGAGATAAGTAAGGCAAAAGAAATGCCCAAAAGCCGAGGTCAGAAACAGGTTTGTTAAAGAAGAGGTACTCGACTACTCGAAATCGGTTCAATCTGGGAGGTAAAATATCCAGAATGGTTAGCCAATATAGTTGTAGTTCCGAAGAAGAATAACAACTTTAGAATATGCGTAGATTATAAAGATTTAAATAAGGCATGCCCTAAATACTCGTTCTCATTGCCAAATATTGATCAAATGATTTATGCTACGGCCAGGCACGAGTTAATGAGTTTCCTTGATGCTTACTCCAGGTACAATCAAATCAAGATGGACCCGGAGGATTAGGAAAAAACATCTTTCATAACAAATTTTGGCACATACTGTTACAATGTGATGCCATTTGGGTTTAAGAATACCGGAGCCACTTATTAAAGGCTCGTTAACAAAATGTTTGAGAAACTAATAGGCAAAACAATGGAAGTATATATCGATGACATGTTACTCAAGGCTTGAATGCAGGAGATTATTTGAAGCACCTCCAAGAGACCTTTGACATTCTGAGGAAATACAACATGAAACTTAACCCAGAAAAATGCGTGCTCGAGGTTGGTTCCGGTAAGTTCTTGGGGTTCTTGGTCATACAAAGAGGGATCGAGATAAATCTCGATAAAATCAAATACATCGAAGACATCTCGGACCAGCGAACGAGCATAAATGAGGTATAGAGGTTAACCGGAATGTTGGCCACTTTAAGCAAGTTCTTCTCAAGATCCTCTAAAAAATATCATCACTTCTTCTCACTTCTGAAAAAGAAGAACAATTTCGAGTGGACTCCCAAATGCCAGCAGGCACTGAAGGATTTAAAAAGGTACCTATCCAACCCCACGTTACTATCAAAACCGAGGGAGGCGAACAATTGTTGATATATCTAGCAGTCTCGAAAATAGTGGTAAGTGCTGTTTTGGTCCGAGAAGAAGAAGGTACGCAATTTTCGGTTACATTAGTAAAATATTATCTGGAGTAGAAACTCGCTATCCGTACCTCAAAAAATTGGCCTTAGCTCTCGTAGTAGCCTCTCTAAAGCTTAGGCCTTATTTTTAGTTCCACCTGATAGCCATTGTGACAACCTTTCCCTTAAGGAATGTTCTTCACAAGCCTGAGTTGTCACACCGGTTGGCTAAATGGTCAATCGAAATTAGTGAGTTCAACATTGATTACAATCCCAAGACTGCGATCAAGTCACAAGTTTGGGCCAACTTTGTAGTCGATTTCAGTCCCGGATTAATGCCCTTGGCTGCTAAGGAAGTAGTGCTGGTGTCAAAACCGACATCGGGCATTTGGACCTTGTTTATGGATGGAGCTTCCAATGTAAAAGGGTCCGGCCTCGGGGTAGTTTTAGTCATACCCTTGGGAGAAAACCTGATAGAGGCCATTAAGACTGTTCTGTTAACTAACAATGAAGCCGAGTATGAGGCTTATGTTGCATGACTTGAACTGGCCTGTGGACTTGGATCCGGGTTCATCGAGATCAAATGTGATTCCCAGATGGTAGTAAACTAAGGTACATGATTAATGACACAAAGGAAGAACGTATGCAACAATATGTGAATAAGGTTCAAGCATTGCTTGTACGATTCAGGGAATGGTCGATCATACACATTCTGAGAGAAGAAAATATGGAAGCAGACACATTCGCTAATTTGGGGTAATCTATGAAGATGAAAGGATATGACTCCGGTATTTGACGTGGACGGTTACTGTGAGGTCAATTCAACCAACTTAGTCTGGGACTAGAGGAATGAGTTCATCAAATATCTTCGGCATGGCAAATTACACGAAGACCCGAAGGCAAGCCGGGCACTATGAACCAAAGCAACCCGCTTCTGCCTCGTGGATGGGCAATTTTATAGAAAATCATACCTAGGACCATTGGCCTGATGTTTGGGAGCCTCGTAGGCAGACTACGTGATGAGAGAAGTTCACGAAGGTATTTGCGAGAACAATTCCGGTACAGATTCGCTAGTTCTAAATCTGGTTAGGGCTTATTAGTATTGGCCCCGGATGGAGCAGGATGCAAAGGAATTCATTAAGAAATGCGATAAATGCCAACGCCATGCGCAATTGGTGCACCAACCAGCAGAACTTGCATTCGGTGTTGTCCCTATGGCCATTCATGAAATGGAGAATGGACATAGTCAGTTGTCACGACCCAAAACTAACCCCTGTCATGATGGCACCTATCGTGGAACTAGGCAAGCCGACTCATTTCCAAAACAAATCGATATTTTCATTTTAAAGATAATTTCAAGGTTATTTAACATAAAAACCTTCGTAAAGGAGTTCCAATCAAAATTAAAGTGCGGAAGGAAAAGCTCGACATCGGGGTGTCACTAGTCATGAGCATCTACTACAATCTGTCTAACAATATCAAGGCTAACTCAGCCTAGAAAATAGCTAAATACAACTAGAGG
>AWOL01S0003951.1:0-55305 GCA_000715115.1 Nicotiana otophora | reverse complement strand
GCACCCGGTGCCTGACTACATGTGACCGAGCAAGCCAACTGGCTGACTGAATCAACATGTGATATCATAAAATACTGAATGCGGATGATAAACTAACACATGCCGATATACTGAAAGTCTGAATGATATAAATCACGTGCGAAAAAATATTAATATAAGTCTGAAACATATAGGTAGCAATATTGCTTAACATGAAAATCCAGTGACTCTGTCTAACTAATACTCTAGTCTATGAAGCCTCTAATGAAGTATTGAGAACACTGAATGTCTGAAAATACTGAAGACTATAAGGTAATGATGATGCCCCGAAAGAACTGGGGATCACCAAATAGCTGGTACGAGAATCCTAGCACACTGAATCGTCAACCTGAAAATCATTACCTACATCATGAGATACAGGCCCCGGGCAAAAGGGACGTCAGTACATTTGAATTGCACTAGTATGTAAAGCAACTGAAATAAAGAATTATAAATGCTAAAACTGAAACTAAGCTGATAACTGAGAATTGATAATTGATAACTGAAATGATAAATATTGAAACTGAAACTGAAAACTGAACTGATAACTGATAACTGAAATAATAACTGATAACTGAAACAAAGAAGTAAGGATATGAATACTCCCTCTTCTGAATGATGAACAACCTGTTTATCTGAATAAACTACGTTCTCGGCCCCAATAAATATGTGAATAAGCTAAGGCCTCAGGCCCAAGTATACGTATACATAACTACGGCCTTAGGCCCAAAAATGCATAAAGCATCAACTACGGCCTCAGGCCCAAATACAGGTGTTCAACATTCAGGGATTTAAATTCTGGAACTGAAAATCATACTGCAATATGTGAAGCTGAAATATTGAATCATATCGAGTTACATGATACTGAAATATTGAATAGGACTAGACTGAGACATGTATTCTTGAACTGATTATGCAAACTGAAACTTCAATTGTTTATTACATGCTGAGTAATCTAGACTGAGACTCATGGGCATCAAACCCAAGTCTATATTGATTACACACTGAGCTCAGAACATTCAGAATGAAAGTCATGAACGAGTTATGAAGCTAGATAATAGAAGTTCTGCAACTATTTAAGAAACTAGGCTTAACTATATTTATGAGGCAAGTAGTAACGTCGTAAAAGAAACGTTGTGTAGGGAGAATCATTAATATTCCCAAATATAGGGAGTTAGCCTCACATACCTGGACTCTGGCCCTTTAAGAGTATCACAATATTTGTCGCCTCTTTTTCAACGATAATCTATGTCAATATATAGATCAAGATGAACCAATATTAGCACTAATTCTCATGTTTTAGTCACTTAGGATTTTTATCAAATACCTTATGGGCATAAAGCCTCATAGCCCTTTGTAATTGGTCTTTTCTTCACCAAGTTGTCATTTTACTACTTCTAGGTGATTCTACAATCCCAAATATATGTAACTAACACCATTTCTCATCACCCAAATGTTTACAACAATCTGAAGTCAACAATCCAAAGTTGTAGCATAGTTCTTATGGTTCTCTTTATCAAACCCATTTACTATTATCCCAAAACCTCATCAATTCATAGTTATAAATGATTAGAGAGTATAAGTATTACCTTTTCGAATTTCACTCCTCTTGACTTCGCGTTGTAGGGTTTTTTTTTTCTCAAGAATTGTGTCTCAACCGAATATCTACCGAGTGGAAGGATTTACCCATGTTAATAAGGTGTTCGATAATTGAAATTAACTTAGAATCATCGTTAGAACTTACCTTGGATGATAGAGGGACCTTGGGGAAGTTAGGTTCTTGCGAGCTTCCCTTTCTCGAGTAGGTTTTCGTGTTTGGGTGTGGGGGAACGAGGTAAGGGTTTTAAATAAGTAAACACGTCCCAAAACTGAGGAGGAAATAAAAGTAGCTCGGGTAAACCTCGACGACGTGAGGCATCGTCAGGGGCACCACAATAACTGTGCAAGGCACCATCAGAGGCGCCAAAATTATAGTGCCTTGCACTATCTAGGGCACTGAGGATGATGCCCTGGACAGTGCCTTGCACTGTCTGGGGCGCTGAGGTTGATGCGCTGCACAGTGCCTTGCACTGTCTGTGGAACTGAGTTTTTATGGCCTTGCACTATCTATGGCCGTGAGTTTTCATCGCCTTGTACTATCTAAGGCTATAAGACGTACGATTCTATTGAATTTTATACACCTCACTCTCGGTCTTGATTCTAAAATAATTGTTTCTACCTATACTCATCCTGATAGGACTTCACATGTCTAAAATGTCACATTAATACTCATTTGACACATCCACAACTAATCCGGATTTACGGGGTGTTACATTATCGCTCCCTTTGGATCATTCATCCTCAAATGATTATCCTGGATGTAACTACGGCTTACTCTAGACCTTAAACAGGACCGATGAAAAAATGTGAACATTGTACTGTCATGAACACATGCATACTAAACTGAATGGATACATGATTACTGATGTGCTGAGATACTAAACTGAATAGCTACTGAACTGAATGGCTACTGAACTATCTGAACACTGAGCTGACTGGATATTGAAAGATATGGAGATTATAATATAAGTTCTGAATGAGAAGGATAGGTACCTTTGACATTTCTCCAAAACACCTGCCAACTAACAGATTATAATGCTAGCTTTATAGGGCATCATAATACGCATAACATGAAACATAGACATGAATACTTATCTGTTATGGATACGTGAATTCTGGATTAACGTGGATATATGAATACTGAACTGGCACGAATATTCGAGTACTGAATAGACGTGAATATATGATCACTGAACTGACATCAATATCTGAGTACTAAGCTGGCATGAATATCTGAGTACTGGACTGACATGAGTATCTGAGTACTGAACTGACTTGAATGTTCTAACATAAGATCTGAATACTGGAAACATAAATGTCGTGAAATGAGATTTGAATACTGGAAACTTGAATGTTATAACATGACACATGAAAGAGTGGATGTACAACCGCTAATTTTGGTGGAAACTCTAACTCATAAGCTACTTTCCCGACCGTTCGTAAGATCCTATACAGCCCGATGTGTCTGGGACTGAGCTTTCCTTTCTTCCCAAATCTTATAACACCTTTCATAGGCAAAAAGTTTTAGAAACACATAATCATCAACTTGAAACTCTAGGTCTCTACGCTACACGTCTGAATAGGACTTTTGGCGACTTTGAGCCAGCTTCAAATGCTCTTGAATTAACTTGAATTTCTCCCTAGCATGATTGACCAAATCTGGTCCCAACAACTCTGCTTTGCCAGCTTCAAACCAACTAATTGTCGATCTACACTTTCGCCCATACAAATCATGCTTTCAAAATGAGTGAGATAATCTTATTATAAGGTCCATATTTACCAGCTCCACTAAAGGATATGTGTATTTTGTGGTAAAATACTGGGCTTTCTACTTCTCGACTTTCACTTGTTGACAATTCAGACACTCGGCAACAAAGTCTGTGACATTCTTTTTCATGTCATTCCACCATTAAATCTCCTCGAGATCATGATACATCTTAGGGGAACCTGGGTAGATACACTACTAAAGAAATTGGAATTAGCTACGAACGTCGTTGCTAATCTGTCGCTAAAACGCTCGTAGCTAGTAGAATTTCTTGATAATCCGTTGCTAATCCGTCGCTAAATGAGATAAGTGACGGATTTTTCTGTTTAGCTACAAAATTTATCCGTCGCTAAAACCTGATTTTTTAGTAGTGATATAACACCTGGAATTATAGGCTTCTAACATGAACCTCCTTCTCTAAGTCCATCTATTTCTGGACACACAATCCGTCTTGGTACCTCAAAGTACTATCATCTCCCCCTTTGTTCAAAAGCCATCGTCTTATGCTTGTGAATCTCTTATTTCACCTACAACAAGTAGGGATCATCAAATCGTTTCTACTTCACTTCCGCTAATAAGGAGGAACAAGTCCTGTTCTGGACAACAACTCCACCACCTTCAAAGTCCAAAAGTCAAACTCCTAGCTTGACTAAGCAGTGAACTTCTTTCACTGTAGTTATCTTGTCTGCCTCATTCATGACCTATACTTCCCATACTAGATTATCTTTTTAAGCTACTTCCTGAAAACACTTATAGTATTGTTGTAAGCTAAGTCTTTGACCAGTACATCGAAGATTAGAGTCTCATGATCATTCTACTCACTTGTGTTTCTTACACTCGCTAGGCACATTCCTTGTGGTCATTATATCATTTTTTTGTATCCCATGCTAACCTTTCGGGTTTCAAATCTCCAAATGGACTTAGTGATGATTTTTACAACCCCCCCCCCAGACTAAAGTTTAAGGTCTTGTACTTTCGGTTTCTTCTCTTTTGTCGAGATACGAACAACTTTCCTTATCTTCTGCAATTCTTTGCACTTTACGTCAATGACGAATCATCTTCTGACTTACTTTTGAGCAATCTTTCTTACTAGGAAAAACTAGATTACTTACATAAATAGAAAGCTAATGTATTCACAACTATTATATACCATCTTAATGATTTAAGTCTGCTCACTCTGTCTATCTTGGGAAAACCTCCTTTCGATAACTCTTAAAGGCTATTCTTCTGTAGTTGGCTCTCTTACTGCCTAGCTGATTTTTTTCCCCACTATCATTGTACTTCGGGTTTAACTTAAAATCTTTGGGTTCTAACACACGTTCGGTATTTCAAACTGTCATCCACTCACTATAGTTAATCGGGCTAAGTAAATCAAATCGTACCTCTATTATCTCTGCTAAAATTGCTAATTTACTGTATCTACTCAAAACTTACTTGTTATTCCTTTACTAACCACCTGCTAGCCTCATGTTTTCTTGTTCTGCTTTGAATAACTAAAGTGAAGCATAAGGATATTTCTAATTTCCCTCACCATCCGACCCTATTCTACGGTCGCATACTATTTTTTTGTTTTGAACTATGTACATGGATCACACCTAGGGAAATTTTATTTGTATTAAACGAAATTTGAATATCTAACCCGAAACTTTCTATACACTTCAAAATCATATCAGACTACAAACTTCCGGGGTAAACACTTAGTCATATAACCTAAGGGGGACTGTCATATCCTTTATCTCACAATAATAGATGCTACTTATAGTAACTTACTAACGCGGTACTTTCTAGTTCTAATATGAATAAATCTAAACAACTTAAAATCATTCCCTCAAATTCAATATCGGCGGCTCTTGGTTCTCATTTCGTACAATATTTCTTAGTCTCATGCATGAGTCGTACGAAAAACACATCTTTGGCAATAACAAATATTTATGACTCCTAGGTTTTGCCCTTAGGGTCTTTTCTATTCAAAACTATAGTGATCAATTCTATGCCCGCTACGATTAAATTCTTAACCTGTTACACTGTGGGGTCTGACATTTGAACTATCATCATCCAATATGTGGCTCCATTTCTAAGAATTAAAATAAAATTGTTTCGTGAGGTATAACACATACGGATACACTATCATGCATAAACTTGTCCTTCAGAGATACCATCATCTCATAAATTACTTCCTACACCACCCGGCGAGTCTTGGGTCTTAATCCGGACCTAAAACATGCGAAGATTTTTCTATAATCAACATTAGTTACATTTCTTTTATCACCAATAGGCATCACTATGTACTCAGAAGTCACCAAAATTTGGATACACTGAAAATTGGAGATATGGTAACTAAATAACTGATAACTGGCATATTGAATAACCATAAACCTGCTAAATGAAAGATTGTATAACTGGTAACTGAGGTAAACTGATAACTTTAAAACATGATAACTACTTTCGTACTTTCTAATAAGGTTATGCTCTAATTGTACTACTATCGATTGTATCCCACTTTCAACATCCCCTCAAGTCTCATTCATTACCAACCTCTACTCCATAATTATACCCCAATAGGCGATCATATCCTCTAGGACCTTGAGTTTTTCCTGCCCATCGCTTGGTAATTCGATACGTCTGGAATTCGATAAGAAGAGAAGGTTACTTATTGCTCTAAGCTTTATGGCACGATCTAGAGTAGAAAGAAATAAGACAATCCTAAATGTCTTGGTAGTTAACCATTTATATGCATGGCCGGCACACACATATAAAGGAAACTCCACTGGACACGGCTTCATAGACTCCCTAGGACTCTTGAACCTAGTGCTCTAATGCCAAGCTTTGTCACACCCTGAACCTGGGCTTAGACGTAACACGGAACCCGGTGCCTGACTACATGTGACCGAGCAAACCAACTGGCTGACCGAATCAACATGTGATATCATAACATACTGAATGCGGAAGATAAACTAATACATGCTGATATACTGAAAGTCTGAATGATATAAATCACGTGCGAAAACATTAATATAAGTCTGAAACATATAGGTAGCAACATTACTTAACATGAAAAGCATGTGACTCTGTCTAACTATTACACTAGTCTATGAAGCCTCTAATGAAGTAATGAAAATACTGATTGTCTGAAAAATACTGAAGACTGTAAGGTAATGATAATGCCCCAAAAGAACTGGGGATCACCAAATAGCTGGTACGAGAATCCTAGCACTCTGAATCGTCAACCTGAAAATCATTACCTGCATCGTGAGATGCAGGCTCCGGGCAAAAGGGACGTCAATATATTTGAATTGCACTGGTATATAAAGCAACTAAAATAAAGAATTATAAATGTTGAAACTGAAACTAAGCTGATAACTGATTATTGATAATTGATAACTGAAATGATAACTATTGAAACTGAAACTCTATGATAACTGATAACTGAACTGATAACTGAAATGATAACTGATAACTGAAATAAAGGAAGTAAGGATATGAATACTCCCTCTTCTGAATGATGAACAACCTGTTTATCTGAATAAACTACGGCCTCGGGCCCAATATATATGTGCACAAGCTACTGCCTCAGGCCCAAGTATACGTATACATAACTATGGCCTCAGGCCCAAAAATGCATAAAGCATCAACTACGGCCTCATGCTCAAACATGCATAAATCATAAACTACGGCCTCAGGCCCAAATATGCATAAAGCATATAAACTACGGCCTCAGGCCCAAATACAGGTGTTCAACATTCAGGGATTTAAATTCTAAAAATGAAAATCATACTGCAATATGTGATGCTGAAATACTGAATTATATCTAGTTACATGATACTAGAATACTAAATAGGACTAGACTGAGACATATATTGTTGAACTGATTATGAAAACTAAAACTTCAATTGTTTATGACATGCTGAGTAATCTAGACTGAGACTCATGGGCATCAACCCCAAGTCTATATTGATTACGCACTGAGCTCACAACATTCAAAATGAAAGTCATGAACGAGTTATGAAGCTAGATAATAGAAGTTTTGCAACTATTCAAGGAACTAGGCTTAACTATATTTCTGAGGCAAGTAGTAATGTCGTAAAAGAAACATAGTGTAGGGAGAATCATTAACGTTCCCAAACATAGAGAGTTAGCCTCACATACCTAGACTCTGGCCCTTTAAGCATATCACAATGTTTGTCGCCTCTTTTTCAACGATATTCTATGTCAATATATATCAAGATGAACTAATATTAGCACTAATTCTCATGTTTTAGTCACTTAGGATTTTTATCAAACACCTTATGGGGTAAAGCCTCACAGCCCTTAGTAATTGGTCTTTTCTTCACCAAGTTCTCATTCTACTATTTCTAGGTGATTCTAAAATCCCAAATAGATATAACTAATACCATTTCTCATCACCCAAATGTTTACAATAATCATAAGTCAACAATCCAAAACCTTAGCATAGTTCTTATGGTTCTCTTTATCATACCCATTTACTATTATCCCAAAAACTCATCAATTCATAGTTATAAATGATTAGGTAGTAGAAACATTACCTTTTCGAAGTTCACTCCTCTTGAATTCGAGTTCTAGGGTTTCCTTTCTCAACAATGGTATCTCAACTGAATATCTACTGAGTGGAAGGATTTACCCATGTTAATAAGGTGTTGGAGAATTGAAATTAACTTAGAATCATCGTTACAACTTACCTTGGATGATGGAGGGACCTTGGGGAAGTTAGGTTCTTGAGAGCTTCCCTTTCTAGAGTAGGTTTTCGTGCTTGGGGTATGGGGGAACGAGATAAGGGTTTTAAATAAGTGACCACGTCCCAAAGTTGAGAAGGAAAATAAAAATAGCTCGGGTAAACCTCGCCGGCATGAGTCATCGTCAAGGGCGCCACAATAACTGTGCAAGGCGCCATCATAGGCGCCAAAATTACAGTGCCTTGCACTGTCTGGAGCGCTGAGGATGATACCCTGGACAGTGCCTTGCACTGTATGGGGCGGTGAGGTTGATGCCCTTGACAGTGCCTTGCACTATCTGTGGCACTGAGTTTTTATGGCTTTGCACTGTCTATGGCCGTGAGTTTTCATGTCCTTGCGCTGTCTAAGGCTATAAGATGGACCTCCCATAAACTTAATCGATTCTATTGAATTTTATACATCTCACTCTCGGTCTTGATTCTAAAATAATTATTTCCAACCATACTCATCCCGATAGGACTTCACATCTCTAAAAGGTCACATTTATACTCATTTAATACATCCACAACTAATCCGGATTTACGGGATATTACAAATAGGCCCCAAGAAGTCGCAATTGCGACAAAAGGTTCGCATTTGCGACTGCCCCCACGTGCTCATTTGCGATCAAAGCTTCACAAATGCGAAGCTAGCCAGCCATCCCAAGTGTCGCAAATGCGACAGGTGTACCGTATTTGTGGAGCTCCCACAGTTTGCATTTGCGATCAAAACTTTGCATTTGCGAAGTGTCCATTCCCCAACGCCCCTCGCAGATGCGAACATGTTCTCGTATGTGCGAGATCTCCAAGTTGACACCAGCAACAACTATGCATCAATCGTTCCAAACTTATCCGCATTACATCCGAAACTCACCCGAGTCCCTTGGGCTTCAAACCGAATATGCACACAAGTGGAATAACATCCTACAAACTTACTCACTGCCTCAAACCATCAAAATAACACCAAATAACAAGAATCGGTCATCAAACTCAAGAATTTCAACTTTGAAACTCATTTTCACAATTTTTCACATAACACACTGAAATGCGCTCGTGTCACCCCAGACTCCAACCAAATGTGCGTAATAGTCCAAAAAATTATACTAACCTACGGAATCGTCAAAACACCGATTCGAGGTTATTTATCAAGAATGTTGACCGTGGTCAACTCTAGCCTCTTCTAAGTCAAAAATTTCATTTTCTTCAAAATTTGATGTAAAAACTTTTCGAAAAACGATACGGACCACACACGCAAATCAATACAGATCAAATGAAGCTATGGGAGATCTCGGAACACTGAATACACTGAAATTAAAGCTAGTACTCAAAACGACCGGTCGGATCATTACAAATATACCCTTGGTCGATCATCTTCTCTTTTCTATCTAATGGAATAGAAAGTATTAACGAATCTCACGATAAGTTTTATACTAAAATGGTGCAATTATATTTCATATAAAATGTGTGATAGTTAATCTCATAGGATATCTTATTCTATGGAATATTCTTGTTTGTCCCATCATTGTCTCAAACGACCCTTAATAATCATTGATAGCTATGTACGCCCTCCGTTTCAATTTATGTGAACTTATTTGACTAGGCACGAAGTTTAAGAAAAAAAGAAGACTTTTGACTTGTGGTGTAAAATATGACACATATATTTTGTGTAACTATAAATCATTGTATAAAGGTAAATTATTTTTAAATATGAAAAATGATCATTCTTTTTGACACAAACTAAAAAAGAAATAAATTCAAGTTGCAATTATACCGTCTGCCACATGCCAGTCTAGAGTTATTAACTTGTAAACGTGCAAATTGCAGATCGATAGTGTATTTTTGCTCAGATATTATACTCTCTCCGTTTCAATTTATGTGAACCTATTTTCTTTTTAATCCGTGCTAAAAAGAATGAACTCTTTCCTTATTTGGAAACAATTTACCTTTCTGCAATGATTTATAGTCACACAAAATATATGTGCCTCATTTTGCACTATAAATTTAAAAGTCTTCTTCCTTTTTTAAACTCTGTACCTAATCAAATGAGTTAGACATAAATTGAAAAGGAGTGACTAGTTGCTTATTAGTAAGTGGCTCATTTTAAATAATTTTTAAAAATTGTCTACGTTTAAGACCGTGTCCCGAAATCTGCTACTTGTGCACTTCTCCACTGACATATTCGGGTCGGTTAATAACCCTTTTGTTTTGGTAACGTTAATAACCCTTTTTAAATAACCATATTTTGCCCCAAGTATTCCACAACATTGCCCTTTCCTCCGCGCACGGCGTCTCCGATTACCGGTTCAGGTAATGCATTCGATTTTTGCTTCTTTGCCGTTGAGCAGTCGATTCCTATTCAATTTCCCCTCTCAATTGATTGCTTTTAGTTTTTACGTTGGGCATCAATCAAAGTACGTGGCTCGCACACCCTCTAACTGTTATTTTTTCTTTGGGGAATGCGCTAATATACATAATACATAGTATGTAATTTGTGTGTGATGAGCATGTAAAATTTATGGACTCATCTTCGAGGAGAAGTAGATGCAGTTGTTTACATTGTGTGCTTGTGAGTTTAAAACGGCCTGTTGGTTCGATATAGCCATAATTAGAGGTTAAAGTTGGATCGTATGTGACATTTTTACCCTTTCAAACTCCTAATGTTGTAGCTGAAATGTGATGGTAGTAGCTGATAACTTGCAATACTAAGCGAGATCATTTTATCTCCTGAAGTTGATAGGTTTATTCTGGACATTTTCTTAAATGAGTTGTTCGATTATTAGCATTTTCTTGAGATTTTCTACAGTCTTTATTGTGTGCGAATAAAGTAACTTAATTTTACGTGATTCTTTTTTACTTCCAGATTTCTGTAAGGTCACCGATTGGGCTGTCATATCTATATATGTTACCATAATAAATTTGGGCAGCACTAAGCAGGAACTTAAATTGAGCACCCAGTTTTTGCTATTTAATTCTGAAAGTAAAGAATAAAATGGTTAGATAGAGGTGATATGAAACAAAGGAAATCATTGAAAACCACTCATTTATCTAGTTATTTTAACTCTCTCCGTAGTACTATGTTTATGGAACTAATTTCACTTCAACGCAAATGATGCATCTTCACCTTTGTCTTCTTTTGAAAATAACAAACTACATCTTCACCCTTGTCTTATTTTCTAATTTTCTGTATACCTGTCAGGGGCGGACCCACGTGTATCAAAGAGGGTTCAAATGAACCCGCTTCGTCGGAAAATATACTGTGTATACACGTAATTATCATCTAAACAGAAACAAAACGGTTATTAAAATAATGATGAATCCGCTTGACACAGCACGCCTTTGTGGCGTAGTGGTCAAGCGGGTTCAAAAGTTCTAGAAGGTTTAGCGTTCGAGTCTCCAATACGACACTCACTCTTTAGTTTTTGACAATTATTGGTTACGTTTGTTTGGCTGCACTACCCTTGTTAAGTTCATTATAGAACCTTAACACTTGATTCAGAGTGGGTTCTTTTCTCTTCTATAATGTGCAGTCAAACGTGCAAGTAGATTTAAAAAACTTGCTAATTGGTAAAGCTAAAAACGTGAACATTAAAATGATGACTTTATTTTGTTGTTGTGAATAAAAAAGAAGAAAATTTAGTTGAGCAAATCTCGCTTGTTAGATCTAATGTAGTTTCTATTATTGGTGTCGTGTTTAATGAAACCGCTTGTACAAAATTTCCAATACTATTGAATAGTGCTCTACAGCCCACTGAGATGTGTGTTTACATACAAAGTATCAGAAATCCCTGCTCTCCATAATATTTTATGTTTGAGTTTGTTCTTAGTGCATTCCTCAAAATTAAGATCATTGATTTTTCTACTGTTCCCATATTCGTCGAAATCATAATTTGGACTAACTTGCTCCTATGCCTACTTGTGATATTTCAGATAAAATGCTGCAGTTATTTCTATCTAAATCATCATGGAAGGAAAATGCAGATGATGAATCAGCTGAACGGAGAAAAGCTCTTCTGAATGAGCTAGAATCAGTTATCTGGTCACTGATATCGGTGGAAGGTCGATCTGAATCTCGTCTTTGGCTTTGCAATGCTGTCGCAGGGGTACGGTCTATAACACCCTGTAATCAACATGAGTTATTCATGACCTTATTGAGGTCTAAGCCACTAAAGCGGCCCTTAGTCGGACAACTGCTACGATTGCTTTTCCAGAAGGAACCTCAGAAAGCAGGGCATATCATTGCAAAGAAATGCTTTCTATTAGAAAATTTCTTCAAAGGTAAGGTTTTACTATTTTACTTGAGTTAGTGGGTGAAGTTCATCTTGATCTGTCGTTTTTCTTTAAGTTGGTTATTTAGTTCCTTTTTTGCTTGATCCATGAGCCATGTGCTTCTAGATTTTTCGGATGAAGCTTCCTTGATTTTAGCTTGTTCTTCATGTTGAATTTATAGATTGACTCTTTCCATGAGATATATTGATTTAGTTATCACCTGTAAAAGACATGGTTTTTCTTACCAATCACGTATAACTTCAAAACGTATAGTTTGGCTGGAGTGTGGCATGGGTAGAAAACAATATTGGAAGATAACTTTTAGAAGTTACCATAAAAGTGGTTTATTTGAGGAAAAAAATTATCTGGTGACTTCACAGTTTGTTGAAGTTTGCTTTTGTCATTAAATTAAGTTAAAAAACATTAATGAGAATTGCCAATGGTACTTTTACCTATATAAAAAAAGGAGAATTACCAGGGGTACATTCTTTCTTGGGTTATCTTGTTGAGAGTTACTGAACAAACAATAAAGTATAATTTTGTCTCAAGTCTGTAGTTTTTCTTCTGAAATTTTGAGGGAAATAAAAAGTTCATGGTGATAGAACTGTTCCAATCTTTGTTCTAATATTCTTTATGTCAAAACGACTCTAGTATAGTTTGTTTCCTGGATTGCTGTAGAGGTTAGTATGTGGTACATCACCTCTGTTCACACTTACTAAGATATTTTCCTGTACTGATTATCTGATCTCAGTAATTTTTATTTTTTGTCTGTAAATTATTGATCTTGCAGGAAACCAAAACCGTATTTTGCAGTGGTTCTCTAATTTTGCTGGTACTGGTTATGCAACCCATACAAAGGGGGCTAAGGCATTGTCCCAGTTTGCTTTTGTAAACAGAGACATCTGTTGGGAGGAGCTCGAATGGAGGGGGAAACATGGGCAATCTCCTGCAATGGTTGCCACAAAGCCCCACTATTTTCTTGATCTGGATGTCGAACGAACAGTGGAGAATTTTCTTGAGTATGTTCCTGAATTTTGGTCATCTAAGGAATTTGCCGAGTCACTGAAAGATGGTGATATCCTGACCATTGATAATAATTTTTTTGTGAGTATGTTTGTTGACTTGATGTACAAGGAGGATTTGAAAGAAGTTTGGGAAATTATAGATGCGTTTCTCATTGAGCAATCTTTCTCTTTCTTATGTCAACACCTTCTCATCGTTCTTGGGGAACAAGATCTAAAAGTTTTCTTGGATTTACTCCAAAGATATGTTAAACCAAGGTTGCAAAAGATGGATTGTCATGATTCTTCTTTTTGGCTGGAGATCATACTCTCCAAGTGTGATGGCAGTAATTCTCTTGATCAGTTGCTTCTCTTGAATGCAGTTACTACTCAAACTCGGCAGCTTATGCGATTTATACGTGAAGAAGGAAGTCAGGAGCAAAAGGAAAAGGTTAAGCATATTGTTTTCCAAATTTGTACACCAACAATCTGTAAAGATAGCTTTATACCAATTCTAAGAGAATGTTTCAGCAGAAAATCTTTAGGAACTATAAAATGGTTGGGATTGCAGTCTTGGGCATTCCACTATTATTTATCTGAGGAATTCCAACATTCCAGTTCCTGGGAATGTTTATTTGTCGGCAATGACATAAGCTTTCGCAAGTCCAAGATTTATCCAGTATTAGATCACGATCAACTTCTGGAAGAAAGTGAGTCTGAGCAGGACACCAGGTCAGCCAGAAATAAGCGCAAGAAAAAGCAAAAACACAAAAAGAAAAAGAGAAGGGATCTTGAATTTGAAGAATTAGACAGGGATGAATTTGCCGATGTTATTGAGGATAGACCGGAGTTGCATTTGACATCTGGTGACTGGTTGCTTTCTACTGATGGGTATTCGACTACTTGGAGCAGCGTAAGTTCAAAATACATTGTTTTCCTTCAAGTTCTAGTCTCTATTTGCCTGGCCATATTTTTCCACCTTCCCATTGCTATATTGACAATTGACATATGAATCCTGAACATCTAGGACCTCTGCTGAAAATCTCTTCCACAGAACTGGCTCTTAGACCATTTGACATTTGTCATATATAATTTAATTTGTTATTGGTGCAACTAACAGATTTGGGGATTGTGTCCATCATTAGCAATTTGAATAACGGAAGCATGCTGATTAATGTTGCATCTTTCTTAGGGGAAAGAATATGATTTTGAGCAAACATTACATGCATTAATGATACTTCTTTTGATGTGTGAAAATTATTTGTGTTTCTTGGTTTTTTTTAACTATCATGATTTATATAGGTAGACCTACCTGAGCATATATCAAAACATTGCTTCTTCACGTGGATGAAGTGGGTTATTGAGGGCATGAAGAGATGATCTTTCATTCGTGAGTGGAGTTCTTATCTAACAACAAAAAGATTATGGTCATCTTATGCTTTCCATATCCATCCCCTTATGGAAGAACTTGCAGGTTTAGTGGTCTTCTCACTTTTCTTTTCTTTTCTTTAGTTACAGACTGAGTGGTTTCCACTCATCACAATATATGCTTGTGGTTATCACCTTACCTTATTTTGCTTTTGTCATTTGAGATTGCAGGTTGTGTGACAATTGAGATAAAAAGGGGCCGGTTCTTGATTTATCACTCTGGTTCAACGTCAGGAAGCATCTATTAAATGGTGCTTCGCCATTGCCTTCTGTGCTGATTGCAACTTTCTATTTCTTTTACCTTGAATCCTGCCTTGTAAGTCAAGTATCTGCCGAAGCAATTCTTCACTGATTGTGAAGGTAACGATCGATATGAGGACATTGCAGGTTTGAGTTCTGCTTCTTCCTTGGGCCTTATGTGCTTAAAGCAGACCTTTCTCTGCCTAATGTTTCCTTTGTTCTACACCATGTTTCCTCTGGGCAGAGGTCCTTTATTGCCATTTGCCAGTGCCCAGGAAAGCCAGAAGTTTCTTTTGCATCTACTTATACAGATCCTAACAGTTAATTTTTCATGTAATTGAAGTTTGGAAATGTAGCCCCGTCGATTTCATCTAACTTTTTCATGATATGATGTATTGACGGTGCTACTCTATTTTCCTTGATGAATTATAGTCGTGGAGGATTTGGATTATGAGCAATATTTCAGTTTACTACTGAAGTATACTATTAGTAACAATTACAGCCACAACTACAGGGTCTTATATAAACTAAAAAAAGAAGCATATAAAATAGGCTCGCTTTTACTCCTTTAGCTTGTGTTCTCTGTTGCGCCAAAGCTGCACCTCAATTCGACTCTAGATGCTTAGGCTTTATATTGATCTTGATTAGTTTTACTTTATTTATTTATTTATTTAATTTTTGGTAGAATGCTTAAGAGCACCCCTAAACTTGGCTCGAATTATTAGTTCCCTCCTCAAACTATACTTAGTCCTCATTATCCTTTTACACTTGGATATTTGAAAGCATTTACCCCCGAACGATCTCATCTTAGGGAAGTGGCATACACTTTTGTCATGTGGATTTTTTTGTCGACGTGGCATCTTTTGAAAATAATACTCCTTTCGTTTAAAAAATAATGGATTTATTACCGTATAGGGAGTCAAGTAGGATTTTTCTTGATCATGTTTTGTACAAATATTTTTAAATATTCTAAATTGTTGACTATTGTGACTTACTTTTTATGTAGTTTCTAAA
This sequence comes from Nicotiana otophora, assembly GCA_000715115.1. Classification (NCBI taxonomy): domain Eukaryota; kingdom Viridiplantae; phylum Streptophyta; class Magnoliopsida; order Solanales; family Solanaceae; genus Nicotiana; species Nicotiana otophora. Next base: position 39,245 of record AWOL01S0003951.1, on the reverse strand, counting down.
TATGTAGATTTTATTTCAAAACTTTTAAAGAATTTATGTTTGAATTCACACTGAAAATAAGTCAATTTGACCATCGTACTCCGAAAAAAATTCAAATCGAGGGAGTATATATTTTTGCACTTTTTTTAATTCAGTAATTTTTTAGATTATCTTTTTCTGTTTAAATTTATAAAAATATTGTTGAAACTCCATTATTTAGGCTAAATTTTATTATTTGGCTAAAAATAATGAAGATCCAAGTAAATTTTTTTCTAAATTTTGTCCGACAAAGAAGAAATATATAGTTGAGATAAATAGTCGTTGCATCTAATAAATAAATAAAAGTAAATATACGATCGGAACTTGAAGCCAAGGGCGTGGCATACTGATCAATGAAGTGGGTGAGAACCATAAGGTCTCGAGTTCAATCTTAATGGAGGCAAAATCACTAGGTGTTTTCTATCTATTTGCTCAAGCATTTGTGGACAACGTTGTTACTTGGTACCTATTGCTAGTGAGAGGTGACAGGTATCCTCTTGAATTAGTCGAGGTGCGTGCAAGCTGGTTGGGACATCGCGATTATCAAAAAGAAAAAGATACAAAATTGAAATAAATAGTCATTGCATCTAAACAAGAAATAAAAAATAAGCACACAGTTGCAAATTAATTATTTTGGCTATACCTTTTTTATTTGGTTAAACATACTGAGATTTTTTCCTATAGGTTAGGACAATATTTACCCGTTTTAGCTTGATTTTTAGGTTTTCAACAAATAGCTAGAATTCGTCTATAAAATATATACAATCCAACAAATTGCAATATTTTCCTCTTCCTCCTTCAGCCTTTGACTGAACATCCTGCTAAAACCACTCAAAATCTTCACTAAATTGCCCAAAAGTTTAGATATAAGCTTCTTAAAGTATTTTTAATTGTTTTCGAGAACTCAACTTTTGAACTCCAAGCTTTAAATTTTTGTTAATGGGAAAAAATTCTTCTTCAAGTATTTTTTCCACTCCAAATCAATGGGGAAAAATGAAAAGGACTTGGGAACAACAACAAACCAACGTGAATCACTTGATTTTTTTGGTTTTCTTTTTAATTGTCACGACCCAATTTCTCCTATATACCGTGATGGCGTCCAACGTCGCCGCTAGACAAGTCAACGGTGAACTAGCCATGTATTTATTCTTTTTAATAATTTCAAAGTAGGGGATTTGTATTTATTAAGTAAATGAGAAGTGGAAAATTTAATAAAGTAAGCGTAAACTCATAAAGGAGCAAGTACAGTGATATAAATACCCCAAACCCATCAAATGTCTACTAACATGTTTTCAAGACCCGGTATCATAAGTGAATGAACAACTAGTAGAATATACAAAACACTAGGCTACTGTCTGAAATAGAGTAAACAGAAAGTAAATACAAAAGAGAGACTCCGGGTGCTGCAAAACGGACTCAGAAAGCAGCTCACTACTAAGCCTCGGGGTAAAGGGGGTGCGTGCCTCACTGACTGCTAGATGTACCTGCCCCAGATCCTGCACGATTAGTGTAGAAGTATAGTGTGAGTACACAAATAACATGTACCTAGTAAATATCCAGTCTAACCTCGAAGAAGTAGTGACGAGGGTCGACATCGACACTTACTATGGGCCAACAATAAAATACAGGAATTCTAAATAGGCATGAGATATGTGAATAATAATAATAACACGATAACAAGCAGTGAATAAATGATTCTTTATCTAATAGTTAATTCCAAAAAAAGCTTCAACTAATGATCATGCCCAACTATGCCTTATAAAAAGGACTAAGCGGTCGTTGCAAATATATTCTGGCTAATAAGTCCGGAGTCGAATCCCACAGGGAATTAACCTATCAAACACAGCTACTAGACTCGCACGAACTCACGCAATCAATCTTCAGAAATATTTAAGTAACAATTTGGATGTTTACTAACTAAATATTACGTAATGAAAATGCAACAATTAATAACTAACTACTAATTGGTTGTAGACAAGAATTGGAATGATCTAAGGTTGTGATTTCCTCTATTGTCGGAATCGTTTCCGCTACGTTTTCTATAAATTTGCCTAAGTCTTCTCTATCGATCATGAGCACTCTGACTGTCGTAACTCTCTCCCGAGTAATTACCAAAATTTACTAGATATATTCTCCCGAATTACACTAGTTGGCATTAAGTATAGCTCACTCGGATCGCACCAAGGTTTCGTTATCCCTAATCCCACCTTTAGACCCTTCGTATTGATCCCTTATATATGTTAGGAGTGCTGTTGTTCAACAACTTCCTAAATATGTACTCTCTTCCGAGTAATACATACTAAATAGGCACAGCCAATTGAGGGCCCTTCAATCAACTACAATAATATTATAGTTGAACAAACAGAGAAAATACTACGGCAAATCTATATTAACGTAATAAGAAAATCATCCTTCAATAGGTTCCATAAAAACCTTAGATTAGGAGTTTAGCTACTCGTACTTATAGGAACAATATCCAAAATATTTTGCATAATTAAATTACAAAGTAAGGATAAAGAGATGTAGAAATCGATGAGTCTAGCTCCCAACGGTTGTTCCACGAGCTATCCTTGCCTCCGGTTGCGAAAAAGTCCTCAAAAGTGACATTTTTAGGTCTATTTATATGTGTAGGAAAAGACCTAAATGCGTAGGCCAAGCCCTAGTCAAACCAGGAGACGAAATAAGTCTTCAAAACTCGGAATGTGCGTGTCTCAGACCTGGCCTTGCGAGGCATAACGCCAGCTTAAGCTCGCCCCAGGCCTGACGTCGCGAGGTATAACGCCTGCTTGAGCTCGCCCCAGGCCTGGCATCGCCAGCTCCCACGCGAGCTAAAGGGCTCGCCCAGCCCGCTCTAATGCCTGGCTTCGCCAACTTTTCATTTGTCGGCTGCTCACTTATTTCTTTCTTCTTTTCAACTGTTTTCGAGCACGCTTTAGTCTTTAATTATTCCTTTTGCTCTACTTTCATCTCCAATTCACCTACACAGAAAATAGACTCCATTACGCGCAAATAAAGTATAATTTATCATTAAAGCATATAAACTTGAAGGCGAATAATGTGCTAAATTATGGAATTATAGCCACACATCAACTAACACATACTAACTCCAGATAAAATTAGGGCCAATAAATGAATTATAACCCCACTTCATAAAAAAAAATAATATCAAGTGTATTCGGGCCCCAAGCATTAACACGCACGATTTATGCCGAGGTCGTACGACCCGATCCAGAATAATGTGTACACTACCGAGGGTCGAGCGGCATGAACCACAGATGCATCTATTATACTGCCGAGGCGTTCGACCCGCTCCACAGGAAGAGAGAATACTCTATGAACATCCGATTTAAAAGCTATTACAAGACTAATACACAAGGAAGCACAATTTCCATTAACGGTCAAGTAACTTGCCAAAACTCAAAGTAAGTGAAATTCGGTCTTTACGAATCCTTTATCAAGTTTCAATATAATTTAGGCACTTAAATTAACAAGTAGAGTGAAAACAATACAAGTATTTCATGATTTGGGTCCTAAAACTACCAGGACTTAAGCATAATTAGTAGCTACGCACGGACTCTCGTCACCTTGTGCCTGCGTAGCCCACACAATTAGAAGCAAATAGAAATTTAAAAAATCTATGGGGTAAATTCTCTCTTACAAGGTTAGGAAAGAGACTTACATCGTCTTAAAGCTCACTTTCCAGCCCACGAACTCACTCTAAAGTCTCAACTTGGTGCCGAACAATCCGAAGCTAGTCAAGTATTATATAAATTAATCAATATACACTTACAAGTTTGTAATTTAGCTATTATAGTAATTACCCAAACCAAATTAGAAGATTCTTAAAATTCACCCCCGAGCCCACATGCCCGGATTTCGGACATTTTCAAAGATAAATGTTACCCGTAACCTCACGAACTCAAATATAAAAGTTTAACTCAATTCCATAATCATTTTCGTGGTTAAATCCCATTTTTATCAAAACATAGATTTTTCAACTAAACCCACAATTTCTATAATTTATGTGTTAAGAATCTACCCCAAAATGCATGTATTAAACTCATCTTGTATAGAAATTACTTACCTTAAAGTGTTAGGTGAAAACCCCTCTTTAAAAGCTCCAAACCTGTCCAAGAAGTGAACCAAAATAGCTTAAGTCCCGACATTAAATGAACCTCACTGCCCCAGCGATTTTCGCTTCTGCGGGTCCTGGGGCGCACCTGCGACGCCGCACTTGTGGAAAATCCATCGCAGGTGCGATCTTAGCCCAGGCTGCCTCCCTTATCTTCTATAGATGGTCTCCGCTTCTGCGAAAAATTTGTCGCACCTGCGACCCAGGCCTGGCCGGCCTCCATTTCGTATCTGCGGCCCTATCATCGCAGAAGCGAGCCGCTTCTGCGGATCTCCCTTCACTTCTGCGGGTCACTGACCACCAATCCAAGGCCGCTTTTGCGATCAAAAGCTCGCACCTGCGGCCAAAATCTCGCAGGTGCGGACGCACCAGAAATGGTGCACCAACAGTCCTTCATGCAAATTTCCGAGTCTGATTCCAATACGTTTCGCATTCGGGGCACCCGACACCCCCATTCAATTACACTCACACATCCAATAACATAATACAGACCCCCTCGCATGATCAAAACACCAAAATAACATCTAAAAATATGAATCAGACGCCAAAACACATGAATCAAATTATGAAACTCAAAAACTTCTAGAAATACTTCCGCGCGTCCGATTCCTATCAAATCAACTCAGAATGACGCCAAATTTTACGTGCAAGTCAAAAATCACCATACAGAGTTATTCTCCGGCTCAAAATCCCAAACAGACCTCGGTAACACCAAAACATACTTCAAACCAAATTTAAAGAACTTGAAAACCTTTAATGCGCCAACTTTCAATATTAAGCGCTGAAACGCTTTCGGGTCATACGAAACCCGATCCGAACATACGCCCAAGTCCAAAATCATCATATGAACCTATTGGGAGCATCCAATCCCTGTTCCGAGGTTGTTTACTAAAAATGTTGACCCAAGCCAAATTTAACCTTTTTAAGCCACTATTAAGGAACTAAGTGTTTCAATTTCAATCCGAACCCTTCCAAACCCGAACTAACCATCCGCGCAAGTCATAAAACTGTAAAAGAACATACGAGGAGTCTTATTTTAGGGAAAGAGGATCTAGAAAGCTAAATGACCAGTCGGGTCGTTACATTCTCCACCTCTTAAATAAATGTTCGTCCTCAACGGGTCTAGAATCGTACTTGGAGTGCCGAATAGGTGTGGATATCTGCTCCACATGTCCTTTTTGGTCTCCCAAGTTGCCTCCTTGACTGGTTGACCCCTCCACTGAACCGTAACCGCATAAATCTTCTCGGACCTCAACTAGCGAACCTGTCTGTCAATAATGGCGACTGGAACCTCATCATAACTGGGGCTCTCATCTAGCTGAACCGTGTTGTAGTCTAACATATGTGACCTGTCGTCATGATACCTTCGGAGCATAGACACATAGAAAATCGGATGAACTCCCATTAGATTAGGAGGCAAAGCGAGCTCATAAGCAACCTCCTCAACTCGTCTCAACACCTCGAATGAACCTATAAACCTCGGGCTCAACTTGCCCTTCTCCCCGAACCTCATGATCCCCTTCATCGGCAAGACTTTCAAGAGAATATTCTCGCCTACCATAAATGATAAATCACGCGTCTTCTAATCTGCGTAACTCTTCTGCCTAGACTGTGCTGTGCAAAGTCACTCCTGAATCAACTTCACCTTATCCAAGGCATCCTTCACCAAATCAGTACCATATAACCTAGCCTCGCCGGGCTCGAACCATCCAATGGGCGAACGACATCGTCGACCGTACACAGCCTTAAATGGAGCCATCTCAATGCTAGACTGATAACTGTTGTTATAAGAAAACTTGGCCAAAGTCAAGAATCGACCCCACTGCCCTCCGAAGTCAATCACACATGCTCTGAGCATATCCTCCAAGATTTGAACCGTCCTCTCTGACTGCACATCAGTCTGCGGATGAAAGGCAGTGCTGAGCTCTACCCCAGTCCCCAACTCACTCTGTACTGCTCTCCATAAATGCGAAGTAAACTGAGGGCCTCTATCTGATATGATGGAAACAGGCACACCATGAAACCGAACAATCTCCTGAATGTAAATCTGGGCCAATCTCTCTGAAGAATACGTGGTCACAACCAGAATGAAGTGTCCCGACTTGGTCAATCTGTCGACAATGACCCAAACTGCATCAAACTTCCTCAAGGTCCAAGGCAACCCAACTACGAAGTCCATAGTGATGCACTCCCACTTCCACTCAGGTATAACCATCTGCTGGAGTAGGCCACCTGGCCTCTAATGCTCATACTTAACCTGCTGGCAATTCAGGCACCTCGCTACATACTCAACTATGTCCTTCTTTATCTTCCGCCACCAATAATGCTGCCAAAGGTCGCGATACATCATTGTAGCACCTGGATGAATAGAATACAGAGAGTTGTGTGCCTCCTCTAGAATCTTTTCCCTCATTCCATCAATATTAGGAACACATAGACGACCCTGGAGTCGCAGAATACCATCCTCACCGATAGTAACCTCCTTGGCACCACCATGTAGTACCGTCTCTCTCAGAACTAACAAGTGCGGATCATTGTACTGACGAGCCTTAATCTGCTCGAATAATGAAGACTGAGCGACAACACATGTAAGAACTCGGCTGGGCTCTAAGATATCCAACTCACAAGTTTTTTATCTAACGACTGAATGTCCAAATCCAATGGCCTCTCCTCTGCTGAAATGAATGCCAAACTACCCATACTCTCCACCTTTCTACTCAAGGTATCCGCAACCACATTCGCCTTGCCCGGATGATAAAGATGGTAATATCATAATCTTTTAGTAACTCAAGCCACCTGCGCTGCCTCAAATTGAGATCCCTCTTCTTGAACAAATTCTGCAAGCTGCGATGATCGGTGTAAACCACACAGGACATACCATAAAGATAATGCCTCCATATCTTGAGAGCATGCACTATCGGGACCAACTTCAAATCGTGCATGGGGTAATGCTTCTCGTGGGGCTTCAACTGACGTGAAGCATATGCAATAACTCATCCCTCCTGCATCAATACATAACCCAAGCCAACGCGTGCATCCTCGCAATACACAATATACATCCCTGAACCGAAAGGCAACACTAACACCGGTGCTGAAGTCAATACGATCTTGAGCTTCTGAAAGCTCGCCTCGCAATCATCGAACCATCAGAACTTATCACCCTTCTGAGTCAATCTAGTCAAAGGTGCTGTCATAGATGAGAAGCCCTCCACAAACCGGCGATAATAACCTGCTAACCCAAGAAGCTCCTGATCTAGGTCGCTGTGGTAGGACGAGGCCAACTTTGAACTGCCTCGATCTTTCTGGGATCTACCTTAATACCCTCGCTTGATACAACATGCTCCAAGAATGCCACATAATCTAACCAGAACTCACACTTGAAGAACTTAACATATAGCTTTTGTTCCCACAAGGTCTGAAGTACCACTCTCAAATGCTGCTCGTGCTCCTCCATGATATGCGAGTAGATCAATATGTCATCAATGAAGACAATGATAAATGAGTCAATATATGGCCTGAACACCCGGTTCATCAAATCCATAAACTCCGCCGGGGCATTAGTCAAGCCGAAGGACATCACTAGAAACTCATAGTGACTATATCTAGTCCGGAAAGCCGTCTTCTGAACATCCGAATCACGAATTTTCAACGATGATACCCCAATCTCAAGTCGATCTTAGAGAACACCCTAGCACCCTGCTTTTGGTCAAATAAATAATCAATATGTGGCAACGGGTACTTGTTCTTAATGGTAACTTTTTTCAACTAGCGGTAATCAATGCACATCCGCATAGTCCTATCTTTCTTCTTCACGAATAACACCGGTGCACCCCAAGGCGATACACTCGGTCTGACGATCCCCTTTGCTAGCAACTCCTCAAGTTGTTCTTTCAACTCCTTCAACTCTTTCGGAGCCATGCGATATGGTGGAATAGAGATAGGTTGGGTACCTGGAGCCAAATCAATACAGAAATCGATATCATGATCTAGTGGCATGCCTGGTAGATCAGAAGGAAACACATCGAAGAACTCCCAGACCACGAGCACTGAATCAATCACTGGAGTCTCTGTAGTAGTATCCCGAACATAAACTAGATAAGCCAAACAACCCTTCTCGATCATGTGTCGAGCCTTTAGAAAAGAGATAACCCGACTAGATGCACTGACAGACAAACCCTTTCACTCTAATCTAGGCAGCTCTAGCATCGCCAAGGTAACAGTCTTGGCATGACAATCAAGGATGGCGTGATATGGAGACAACCAGTCCATGCCCAGGATGATCTTAAAGTCGGTCATATCGAACAACAGAAGATCTGCTCTAGTCTCATAACCACAAAAAGTCATGATACAAGACCGATAGATCAGATCCACCACAACAGAATCGCCTACTGGCATGGACATATAAACATGAGTACCCAAGGACTCACGAGGAACACCTAGAAAATGAGAAAACAAAGATGAAACATTTGAATAGGTAGACCCTATGTCAAATAGTACTGAAGCATCCCTATCGCAGACAGAAATAATACCTGTGATCACGGCATCCGAGGCTACTGTATCTGGTTTGGCTGGAAAGGCATAGAATCTAGCTGGAGCACCACCTGACTGGCCTCCACCTCTAGGACGGCCCCTACCCACCTGCCCTCTGCCTCTGGGTGGCCGGACGACTGGTGTGGTAGCTGGTGCTGTAATCATAGGCTGTTAACCCTCCTGTACTACCTTGCCCCGAAGCCTGGGGCAGAACCTCCTCACATGACCAAGAACCCCACACTCAAAACAACCTCTCGGTACGGTGGACTGCTGACCTGAAGTCTAACCCTGATGGCCTGAATACCCACTGGAGGAACCCTGAATAACTGGTGGACGATAGGAGCTCTCTGGAATGGCGCTGAACTAGGGCCTCACTGGAGCACCCCAAGGAGGCGGCAGTGCTGGATATGTGGGCCTGCTAGATTGACCCCTCACAAACTGACCTTTGCCTCCAGCTGGAGCACCACTGAACCCTCCAAAATATCAAAACCGCTTGTCCCTCGGCACCTGCTCTCGGCTCCGCTGACGAACACCCTCGATCCTCCGAGCTAGCTCCACAACCAGCTCGTAAGAGGTCCCCATCTCAACCTACGGGGCCATAGTGGCCTGGATACGAGAGTGAAAACCCGTAACGAACCTCTACACTCTCTCTCTGCATCGGTAGGAAGTATCATAAGTGCATGCTGAAAGAACTCAGAGAATCTTGCTTCATAGTCGGTCACTAACAGCTGGCCCTGCTGGAGCTGCTCAAACTGAAATCACAACTCTTCCCTCTCTGAGGATGGAATATATCTATCTAGGAAGAGGCGTTTGAACTGGTCCCAAGTCAAGAGAGGAGAACCTGCTGGCTTGCCGAGAAGATAGTTTTGCCACCATCTACGAGCCTTTCCCTCCAGCTGAAAGGTGGTAAAGTGCATCCCGTGGGACTCCAATATCCTCATGTTGTACAGTCTGTCCCTGCAACGATCAATAAAGTTCTAGGAGTCCTCATGTCGCTCACCTCCAAAGAGAGGAGGATGTAGCCTGGTCCATCTATCCAATAACTTCTACAGCTCGCTGGCCGCAACTGGTCTGGGCTCTAGTATAGCCGCTGCAATTGGCTGAGCTCCGCCCACGGGTAGTGCGCCTGGGGTCTGGTATACGGCAGTTGCATGCCTTGGAGCCTAAGCGGTAGGGGTCTGTGCTCCCCCTCCCGCCTGAGATGTGGCTGGGTCTGCTGGAAATAAACCAGCATGAGTCATAGAATCCATGAACCGGAGCATATAGCCAATGACCTCCTGGAATCCTATTGCGGACATGAAATCTACTAGGACTGGCTCCGCTGCAGGCACCTCGCCCGGCTCCTCAATAGCAGGATCCTCCACTAGATCCACTGGTGGCACAACTGGAGCAACTCTAGGACGCCCTCGTCCTCTACCACGAGCTGGAGCCCTCCCTCGGCCTCTGCCTCGACCTCTAGCAATAGGGGGAGCAGCTCCTCCATGGTCGGGTACATCTGCCACGCGCGTTCTCACCATCTGTGAGAGAATAAGAGAACGACACTTAGCACAACATCAAGTGCACAATAGGATATGAATAAAGAGTAATTTCCTAACACCCTATAGCCTCTCGAAGATAAGTACGGACGTCTCCGCACCGATCCGCAAGACTTTATTAGGACTGATCATAACTTGTCAGACTTACGTGAACCTAATGCTCTGATACCATGTTGTCACAATCCAATTTGTCTTATAGGCCGTGATGGCGCCCAACGTCGCTGCTAGGCAAGCCAACGGTGAACTAGCCATGTATTTATTCTTTTTATTAATTTCAAAGTAAGGGATTTGTATTTATTAAGTAAATGAGAAGTGAAAAATTTAATAAAGTAAGAATAAGCTCATAAAGGAGCAAGTACAATGATATAAATACCTAAAAACCATCAAATGTCTACTAGCATGTTTCCAAGACTCGGTGTCACAAGTGAATGAGCAACTAATAGAATATGCAAAACATTAAGCTACTGTCTGAAATAGAGTAGACAGAAAGTAAATACAAAATAGAGACTCCGGGTGCTGCAGAACGGACTCAGAAAGGAGCTCACCACTAAGCCTCGGGGTAACACGGGTGCGTGCCTGACTTGACTGCTAGATGCACCTGCCTCAGATACTGCACGATTAGTGCAGAAGTGTAGCGTGAGTACACAAACAACATGTACCCAATAAATATTCAGTCTAACCTCGAAGAAGTATGGCGAGGGGTCGACATCGACATTTATTATGGGCCAACAATAAAATACATGAATTCTAAATAGGCATGAGATATGTGAATAATAATAATAACACGATAGCAAGCAGTGAATAAATAATTTTTTAACTGATAGTAAATTCCAAAAAAATCTTCAAATATCATATACTAACTCCAGATAAAATTCGGGCCACTAAATAAATTATAACCCCTCATTTCATAAAATAAAAAGATATCAAGTGTATTTGGGCCCCAAGTATTAACACATGCTTAAAAAAAAGCATTAACACGCACGATTTATGCCGAGGTCGTACGACCCGATCCAGAAAAATGTGTACATTGCCAGGGCCGACCGACACGAACCATAGATGCATCTATTATACTACCGAGGCGTACGTCCCGCTCCACAAGAAGAGAGAATACTCTATGAATATCCGATTTAAAAGCTATTACAAGACTAATATACAAGGAAGCACAATTTTCATTAACGATCAAGTAACCTGCCAAAACTCAAAGTAAGTGAAATTCAGTCTTTACGAATCCTTTATCAAGTTTCAATATAATTTAGGCACTTAAATTAACAAGTAGAGTGCAAACAATGCAAGTATTTCATGATTTGGGTCCTAAAACTACCCGCACTTAAGCATAATTAGTAGCTACACATGGACTCTCGTCACTTTGTGCGTGCGTAGCCCCCACAACTAGAAGCAAATAGAAATTTAAAATACCTATGGGGTAAATTCCCTCTTACAAGGTTAGGAAAGAGACTTACATCGTCTTAAAGCTCACTTTCCGGCCCACGAACTCACTCTAAAGTCTCAACTTGGTGCCGAACAATCCGAAACTAGTCAAGTATTATATAAATTAATCAATATACACAGACAAGTTCATAATTTAGCTATTAGAGTAATTACCCAAGCCAAATTGGAAGATTCTTAAAAAAATGCCCTCGGGCCCATATACCCGGATTCCGGAAATTTTTGAAGATAAATGTTATTCATAACCTCACGAACTCAAATATAAAATTTTTACCCTATTCCATAATCACTTTCTTGGTTAAATTCTATTTTTATCAAAACTTAGGTTTTTCAACTAAACCCACAATTATTACAATTTATGTGTTAAGAATCTATCCAAAAATGCATGCATTAAACTCATCTTGTATAGAAATTACTTACGTCAAAGTTCTAGGTGAAAACCCCTCTTCAAGAGCTCCAAAACTGTCCAAGAAGTGAAAGAAATGAACCAAAATAGCCTAAGTCCTGGCATTAAATGAACCTCACTACCCCAGCAATTTTCTCTTCTGCGGGTCCTGGGGCGCACCCGCGACACTGCACCTGCGAAAAATCCATCGTGGGTTCCGTCCTAGCCCAGATTGCCTCCCTTCGCTTTTGCAGACGGTCTCCCACTTCTGCGGACCCGCTTCTGCGGAAAATCTGTCGCACCTGCGACCCAGGCCTGACCAGCCCCCATTTCGCATCTGCGGCCCTATCATCGCAGAAGCGAGGCCGCTTCTACGGATCTCCCTTCGCTTCTACGGGCCACTGACCACCAATCTAAGGCCGCTTCTGCGATAAAAAGCTCACACCTGCGGCCAATATCTCGCAGGTGCGGACGCACCAAAACTGGTGCACCAGCAGTCCTTCATGCAAATTTCCGAGTCTGATTCCAATCCGTTTCGCATTTGGAGCCACCGGTACCCCATCCGATAACGGTCGCACATCTAACAACATAATACGGACCCGCTCGCGCGATCAAAATACCAAAATAACATCTAGAAATACGAATCGGACACCAAAACACATAAATCGAATTATGAAACTCAAAAACTTCTAAAAACACTTTTGCGCATCCGTTTCCTATCAAATCAACTCGGAATGACGCTAAAATTTGCGTGCAAGTCACAAATCACCATATGGAGCTATTCCCAGGCTTAGAATCTCAAACGAACCTCGATAACACCAAAACCTACTTCAAACTAAATTTAAAAAATTTGAAAACCTTCGATGCGCCAACTTTCAATATTAAGCACCGAAACGCTCCCGATTCATTCGAAACCCGATCCGAACATACGTCCAAGTCCTAAAATCATCATACGAACTTATTGGGACCGTCAAATCCCGGTTCTGAGATCGTTTACTAAAAATATTGACCTATGTCAAACTTAACCCTTTTAAGCCAATATTAAGGAACTAATTATTCCAATTTTAACCCGAACCCTTCCAAACCCGATATAACCATCATCGCAAGTTATAAAACAGTAAAAGTACATACGAGGACTCTTATTTAAGGGAACAAGGATCTAGAAAGTAAAATGACCAGTCAGGTCGTTACATTAATAGATCTGCAACTGTTTAAACTCGAACCGGGAACTAGAGTTTGACATTTCTCTATCTAACAAGGTTTACCTCAGCTTGGGGTCACGTTTATAGCCATAGATGCCTTTCTTAAAATCTCAGTTCGGAATTTTTTACAGGAGTTACACGAGCAACACAAATTCAATAGTATAGAACTTCAAGCTTATCATTTCAAGCTCACTAGTCTCAGCTAAAACATACAACTTACATATAATTTTCATACAAAATTATTGCTGCATGCATCTTGCATACTATTATATTGTTGCATGTAATCGTATCTCATGTATATGTCATTATACGGCTAGTGATACATTAAAGGCAAATTACATAAAATGTCATCTGAACTTGTAGCTAAATCCCACTTACACATCTGTTGACTACGAGAATAATTTGACGCACTCAAACATTTTAAAAGTGTGTACACCAATTTTGTGTTTGACCACTCTTTGCAAATAAGTGTAATGTTACGCGACAATAGGATCATGACAAGTAGAGTTAACATAGGGAAAGAAATAAAAATAATTAAAATAAATAAATAAAATAATCAACAAAAAAATAAGTTCTATACTACCATGGCAGCAACCACTACACCACCTTCTTCACCATTGCAACATCTTCTTCTTTGTAAGAAAATGCTCCACCATAGTTACCACAAAATCATTGGATGCAACATTCAAATAAATACATGCAAATAACATACCCAAAACAATTCACCGGCAGTCTTCGACCGTCCCTTCTTTTCTGTCATTATCTTTTCCTTTCTACAAAAGTCAATAATGATGAGCCAAAAGAAATTATAAAAAGGGAAAAATTTCTGATCTTGAGCAACAAAAAAAACACAGAATAGGAGGAGATTGNTTTTAAAGAAACAATTGTTAAAGGAAATAGAAAAAATGAAAAAACTTAAAAATTAGACACGTGGATTTCTTATAATGTTTCTGACAATCTTTTTTTTCTTTTTGCATTCACGTGCCTATTTTATGTAATTAGAACACGCAGATGCCACCTAGCTAAAGTAGTATATAATAGACACGCTTTTGAAAGGTTTATGTATGTAAAATTATTCTGGCAGCCAATTGATGTGTAAGCAAAATTTGACTATAAGTTCAAGTGACATTTTATGTATTTTGCCTACAAATAACATACAACTTATTTATACAATATTGTTCTTCCTCTCCTAGTTTCAATTTAATATGAAATTCCAACCAAAACCAATTTTAATTTTCACTAAATTCCCTCAAAATTGAGATATAAACTTCAAAAAATATTTTCAATTATTTTTAACAATACCCAACCCAATTAAATAGTAAATTTACAAAACTCAATTCTTAAATTCAAAGTTTCGAAACTTTTTAATAGTTGTGAAATGGAGTTTAAGCTCTTAACTAATCACAACATAAGAACTACGCCTTTGGTCCTTAACAACTCCAATTTTCGTTCTTCATGCATTTAACTCCCTGCCAATTTCAGAATCCCCAATTCTAATAGTGTATTCAATTCTAATGGTAGAATTAGTGTATGCAGTTTTGGTTGAAGAGGTTTGTATTTGGGGAGGAAGAACCGGAAGACAAAATGAGAAAGATTGGAGCTAAACACATTACTTTATATGCATTTGATAATTATATATAGGATAAGTTATAAATAAGAAACCTCTATAAAAGTGATGAATATGTTTGTAATTAAGCATATTTATTTAAAAATTCCAAATATAATAGAGCTCTAGTCAAGTTTTTTTACTGATCTGGCCTAAAGATACGGTAAAGTAAATAGTCAATGCATCTTAAGAAGAAATAATAAGAAATATATAATTGGTACTTTATTATTTTGGTTAAAACTTCTTTTATTTGGTTAGAATGGGGTTCTAGACAATTGTTTTTAAAATAAATTTGGCCTGAAAAAGAAAAAATACACAATAGATTCAAATAGCCATTACATCTACAGAAGAAATTAAAATATACAAAGTTGAGATAAAATGTGCATTGTATATTAAGATGAAGCAAGAAGAAATATACAATGGAATAAATGAATCATTATATATGACTATGTGACGATTAACTCAAATACCTCATTTCAAAGCTGACTTTTCGATTTTTCTATACTCTTACGCGCCTAGTAGAGTGTATACTCACGCTTTTTGCCATATAAATGTTTAGGGAGGTAAAAACCATCAAATAGCCAAGTCTAGAGGCTAATTAAGACTAGACACAGTTTAAAGAGCGAATTTACAATCTGAACCAAGTTTAAAGACTAGGTATTCTGCCTCTTCGTTTTGGTTCTAAGTTACCTGAACCAAGTTTAAAGACTAAGTATTCTGCCTTTTCGTTTTGGTTCCAAGATACCTTCCTGGACAAAGACTACATATGCTTTAAGGCAAGTTTTTGTTATTGATAGTTGAAAGCTAGATATCACAAAGTCCCGGAGACACCTTTACGTTGTTTTAATGGGTCTTTTCAAATACGTCTGTGCACTTCGAATTGCATATTCTGCATGATATGAGTCTTTCCACAAATTTTGGTTGGTGACTTCCATATGAACTGGCTTGGCTGCTTGAAAGTATTTCTTCCTTTTGGAGCCCAAGGGTAATTAAAAAAAATTCAAAACAAGCTAACTTTTGAAACGATGTGAAGAAGAAACAAATAATATAACTAGGAGACTGTCACAACCTAAATCCCATCTAGTCGTGATGGTACTTAACCCAATCCCGCTAGGCAAGCTAATTAATAATATCGTCATCCAACTAATAATCATTAATAATTAGAGAATAAAAGTATGAAAATTAATACAGCTATTTTCCAAGAACTGGTGATACAAGTCGTGAGCAACTAAGATTTGAATTACAACGTTGACGAGACGAAATATATTATAGGTTTGAAAGTTACATAAATAAAAATACAAGTCTATACCATGCACTAGATGATAGTAGATGGCTGGAACACTGAAGCCTTCAATACTCGTCCTCGAACTCCACAACCGTTTAGCTCCAAAATCTGCACGCAAGGTGCAGAAGCATAGTATGAGTACATGTAACGATCCAACCAGTCGTTTCATGTATTGTAGCCCCATTGCCCTATTTATTGCCTCTTTTATGTTCATTTATGATTATCTGACTTGCCGGGGTAGTGGATTGGTTTCGGGAAAGTTTTGGAGTGAATTGGGATACTAAGTACGAAGGTTGAAGGCTTAAGTTGAAAGAGTTGATCGGAGTTTGACTTTTGTGTAGATGACTTCGAAATAGAGTTTTGATGGTTCCAATAGGTTCTTATGGTGATTTTAGACTTAGGCGTATGTATGGTTATTGATTTGGAGGTCCGTAGGTCATTTTGGCTTGAATTGGCGACCGTTGGTANGGAAGGAGCATCTGAAGAATATAATGTAGAGGGGGAGGGGGACAGGAAGAAGACGCACGAGGGGAGGGGGAAGAAGACAAGAGTGGGAGGGGTTACTTTTCCTTTTTTAAAGAAACAATTGTTAAAGGAAATAGAAAAAATGAAAAAACTTAAAAATTAGACACGTGGATTTCTTATAATGTTTCTGACAATCTTTTTTTTCTTTTTGCATTCACGTGCCTATTTTATGTAATTAGAACACGCAGATGCCACCTAGCTAAAGTAGTATATAATAGACACGCNAGTTGAAGGTTTGGAAGGTTGAGAGGTTTGACCGAGAGTTAACTTTATTGATACCAGGTTCAAAATTTTGTTCCGGGAGTTGAAATAGGTCCGTTGTGTCATTTAGGACTTGCCTGCAAAATTTGAGATTATTCGGACTTGATTTGATATGGTTTGACATTAGTTTTAGATGTTGGAAGTTCATTAGGCTTGAATTAGGGTATGATTGTTTTGATGTTATTTTATATGATTTGAGGCTTCGAGTAGGTTCGTATTGTATTTTAGGATTGGTTGGTGTGATTGGACGGGGCCTCGGTTGTATTTCGGATAGGTTTGAGACCATTTTCCTCATATTTGGACTGCTGATCTGATGTATCCTTCTTCGCGATCGCGACATAGTGGTCGTGTTCGTGTAGTGTTATTTGGTGGCTGGTGGTTTTGAACTTCGCATTCGCGAAGAAGGCGACGCGTTCACGAAGCTTTAGTGAGGTCGTGCATCGCAATCACGAGTGGGGGAGCCGCGTTCGCGTAGGAGAGAGGCCGGCTTGGGGCACCAGGTCTTTAGCCTTCGTATTCGTGGAAGGATGGATGCATTCGCATAGGTGTAGCACTGTGGGGCATCGCAATCGCGACCTGGACATTGTGTTCACATAGAAGGTTTTGGCAACTAAAGAACTTTGTTTTTCGCGATCGTGGAGGACTTTACGCGATCGCGAAAGCTAAACACCTGGGCAGAATGTTTAAAATTCCATTTCGAGGGTTAGAGTTATTATATCACATTTTGAGTTAGAGTTTTTAGTTTTGGGCAATTTTGGAGGGGATTTTCACGATTTGGATCGGGTAAGTGTTTATGACTCGGATTTGATATTATTTCATGATTCCATATTTATTTTTAGCATTTAATTGGTGAATTAAAGTGAAGATGGGGGATTTTATTTAAAACTTCCTAAAGTAAAAATTGAGGATTTGAAGGTCGNCCCATTGCCCTATTTATTGCCTCTTTTATGTTCATTTATGATTATCTGACTTGCCGGGGTAGTGGATTGGTTTCGGGAAAGTTTTGGAGTGAATTGGGATACTAAGTACGAAGGTTGAAGGCTTAAGTTGAAAGAGTTGATCGGAGTTTGACTTTTGTGTAGATGACTTCGAAATAGAGTTTTGATGGTTCCAATAGGTTCTTATGGTGATTTTAGACTTAGGCGTATGTATGGTTATTGATTTGGAGGTCCGTAGGTCATTTTGGCTTGAATTGGCGACCGTTGGTAAGTTGAAGGTTTGGAAGGTTGAGAGGTTTGACCGAGAGTTAACTTTATTGATACCAGGTTCAAAATTTTGTTCCGGGAGTTGAAATAGGTCCGTTGTGTCATTTAGGACTTGCCTGCAAAATTTGAGATTATTCGGACTTGATTTGATATGGTTTGACATTAGTTTTAGATGTTGGAAGTTCATTAGGCTTGAATTAGGGTATGATTGTTTTGATGTTATTTTATATGATTTGAGGCTTCGAGTAGGTTCGTATTGTATTTTAGGATTGGTTGGTGTGATTGGACGGGGCCTCGGTTGTATTTCGGATAGGTTTGAGACCATTTTCCTCATATTTGGACTGCTGATCTGATGTATCCTTCTTCGCGATCGCGACATAGTGGTCGTGTTCGTGTAGTGTTATTTGGTGGCTGGTGGTTTTGAACTTCGCATTCGCGAAGAAGGCGACGCGTTCACGAAGCTTTAGTGAGGTCGTGCATCGCAATCACGAGTGGGGGAGCCGCGTTCGCGTAGGAGAGAGGCCGGCTTGGGGCACCAGGTCTTTAGCCTTCGTATTCGTGGAAGGATGGATGCATTCGCATAGGTGTAGCACTGTGGGGCATCGCAATCGCGACCTGGACATTGTGTTCACATAGAAGGTTTTGGCAACTAAAGAACTTTGTTTTTCGCGATCGTGGAGGACTTTACGCGATCGCGAAAGCTAAACACCTGGGCAGAATGTTTAAAATTCCATTTCGAGGGTTAGAGTTATTATATCACATTTTGAGTTAGAGTTTTTAGTTTTGGGCAATTTTGGAGGGGATTTTCACGATTTGGATCGGGTAAGTGTTTATGACTCGGATTTGATATTATTTCATGATTCCATATTTATTTTTAGCATTTAATTGGTGAATTAAAGTGAAGATGGGGGATTTTATTTAAAACTTCCTAAAGTAAAAATTGAGGATTTGAAGGTCGAATCGAGGTCGGAATTAGATAAAATTGGTATAGTTGCACTCGCAATTGAATGGATGTTCAAAATTTGAGTTTGACCGGGTTCTGGGGTGCAAGCTTGGGATTGACCTTTTGGGTTGACTTTTTTATTTTGATAAAGATCGAAACTTTATTGTTTGAGGTTGTTTCCTACGACATTATTTGATGATATTAAGTTGTTTGTGGCTAGATTCTAGTTGTTTGGAGGCCGATTCACGTGGAAAGGGCTTGTTGGAGTATTGATTTGTGCGTTTTGAGATAAGTAACATTTCTAAACTTAGAATTGAGGGTAATTATCCCTCAGAACCATGTTATTAGTGCGGTGTTGGGGTGATGCACATGTTAGGTGACAGGCGTGTGGGCGTGCACCAGGGAAACCATGATCCGAGTTGACTGTTATACTGTATTGCAATCCTGTCTTGTTTTACCCATGTTTTTCAAACTTGTTAGATTAATTGAACTGTGATTCATGATAGAAATTATATTTAGGCTATATGGTTATTTGGTTAAGACATGATGAGGCTAATTTTGTTGTTTTATGTTATCTGGTTTAACTATAATTATACACTCAGTCATGATTCTTCATTTGCATATCATATCTTAGTCTTTGTTTATCATTCACTGTACATCACCTGTTATCATTGTTTTTGTTTCCACATGTGGAGTTGTTGGGCGGAAGGATATGAGATTGTGAGCCCTTGAGACTTGAGAGGTTGATGACTGAGGTAGGCCTTATAGCCGTGTTGAGATAGTATTATTGTGGATCGGGCTGCACACCACAGTAGGTCATGTGGATCGGACTGCATGCCGCAACGGGTCTTATTGGCTTTTGATTAGCGCTTGAGCAGGATCCGCCCCTTCCCAGTCTGACATACCAGCAGTGAGCGCAGGCACAATGATATCTATACACATGCTTTGGTGAGGGGCATTGATGCCAAGCACCCGTACAGTGCTGAGTGATTGTGTGTGTGTGATGAGGTGGGCATTTGAGACAGATAGCTGGAGTGTGATGTGATTGAGAGTAATTGGGTATACCACCGTAAAATCATTCATTTGACATGCATACTTGACATGTAGGCATAGAGATGTATCATTCCTCATGGTAGTTGTAACTGACATATTCTTATCAGTGTTGGGCTTTAATTGTTATACTTGAAGGCATGTCTAAATTCCTGTAATACGAACGAGTTGATTATGATAATTCCTTTGAGTTACTTATTACTATTGTCATCATTATATTTGTCTTATCGTTTATATTGGTTTTTGACTGTCTTCTTCTGAGCTCGTCATTGCTTTCAACCTAAGGTTAGTTCTGTTACTTATTGAGTATATATGATTGGTTGTACTCATATTATACACTGCACTTCGTGTGCAGATCCAGGTATATCTGGACGTGGTGATTGCTAGAGTCGTGCTAGTTCCAGCGCTTGGAGACTTCGAGGTAGCTGTTATGACTCCTGCAAACCTTGATTCTCTTTCCTTTATTTTCCCTTATTATTGTTCTATTGTTCAGACAATTGTACTAAGGATTTGGTTTGTATTTTGATACTCAGTAGTGCTCATGTACTCGTTGACATCAGATTTTGGGGATGATTGTAGTAGTATTGTTATTGTTTTTATCAAATAATTATGATATTTCCACGGTTAGGTTTATTAAACCATGTTTATTCAAATGTTTAGCTACTATGTGACTGTTGGCCTGCTTGACAAGTAGTGTCAGGCACCGTCACGGCTCCGGTGGGAGTTGGGTCATGACAATACAACCGACCACATATACTCATTAAGTATCTTGACTAACCTCAGAGAACTAGTGTCGATATTTTTAAGTCAAAAGATACTCACTAATATAACATGTGCAGTTAATAAGCAATAGAGATAACAAGAGAAATAACAAAATAGATAACAAGAATAAATACGAGAAATAGTAAAACAATTAACTAAAAGAAATAAAGATCATGTTTCTGCAATGACCCGACCGGTTATTTTGAGCTCTAGCGTGCCGAACGGTAGTTCGAGACCTTGAGTAGCTTCACTTTATGTATTATGACTTGCACATGTAGTCGATTTCGATTTGAAAGAAGTTCAGAGTTGATTTGGAAGAATAATTCTCTATTCGGAAGCTTTAAGTTGGAAGAGTTGACCAAGGTTTGACTTTTGAGTAAATGACCTCGAAATCGGGATTTGAAGATTCCTATAGATTCGTAAGGTGATTTCGGACTTGGGCGTATGTCCGGGTTGAGTAGCTGATGGTCCGGGAGCTATTTGACGCTTATTGTTGAAAGTTTGCATTTTTGAAGGTTTGAAATTTTCTAAGTTTGACTTATAGTGGAATATGGTGTTATCGGACTCTGGGCAGTGTTCTGAGACCTTGGATAGGTTCATTGTATTGATTAGAACTTGTATGTGATGTTTGGTTGTGATCTAGTATGTCTAGGTATGATTCATACACGTTCGATGAAGCTTGAAAGTTTGAAAGTTAAAAGAAGATTTTTGATCAATGATTCGTGATTTTGATGTTATTAGTAGCGTTTTGAGCCTTTGGCAAGGTTGGATAAGGTATTGGGACTGGTTGGTATGATTGGACGGGGTTCTATAGGCCTAGTGTGCGTTTTGGGATGGTTTCAGACCATTTCTCTATGTTCTGCAGTTGTTGGTTTATGGTGTTTCTGGTATGCATCGCGATCGCGGAAGAGGAGACGCGATCGCAAAGAGTAACCTAGAGTTGGGTAGGATTTGCTCATCGCGATCGTGGTACAGTGTTTGCGATTGCGAAAGGTAATTTTCTAGGGATTGGAAGGTTTGCTTTCACATTCGTAGAGCTTGGCTCGAGTTCACGTAGGCTTGGTAGGCTGTGATACACGATCGCGGAAGGACATCGCGATCACAAAGAAGGAGGGGGGTTGATGGGCTTGGCAGGCATTAAGCTTTTGCTAACGCGGCTCAGGGACCGCGAACGCGAAAGTCAGGGATCAAAAGGCATCCCGAACACGACATGTGAGTCGCGAACGTGAAGAGTAATTTTTGGCAACTGTGATTTTGGCTTTCGCAATCACGAAGAGACGTTCGCGATCGCGAAGAGGAAATGCCTGGGCATACTTCATTTTTTTTCGGGGCTTGGCTCATTTCTTCCATTTCTCACTTTGGTTCGGCGATTTTTCGAGCTCTTTGAAAGGAGATTTTCATTATCTATTACAAGGTAAATGATTCCCACTTATTGTGAGTTAAATATATGGATTATATATGGATTTAAACATGCAATTTTGTAGAAATTGTGAGATTTTTGAATAAAACCTAGAAATGGTATTTTTGAATTTTGACCATGATATTGGATATGGAATTAAGAATAAATTATATATTTGAGTTTATGGTGCTAAGAGTATTAATTATTTTTGAAAATTTTCGAAATCCGGGCGCGTGGGCCCGGTGGTTGACTTTTCGAGTGGAGTTGGGAATTGTTATAAATTGTTAAATTATGAGTCTTTGAGCATATTTTGATTGGTTTGCACATTGTTTGACTAGTTTCAGATTGTTTGGCATTGGTTTGAGGAGTTAGAGAGGCGCTGAAGCCGGTTATCGGATTTCAGAGTGAGATTAGTCTCTTGTCTAACCTTGTGAGGGGAATTTACCATATAGGTGTTAAATTGTTATGTGCTACATGTTGTGGGAGCTATGCCTGTATGAGGTGACTAGTATCCATGTGTATGCTAGAATTCCAGATTATGTTCGAGTAACCTTAGACTTACGCCATGCTTTAATTGTACTATTTGAGTTATTCTTTCCTATTTAGATGGTTTAATTTACATTATAGCCCGAGACTAGACTCACGTAGAGTAATGAACTTGCTATTTTAGATACTTGACGAGCTACTTGATTAGCCGTGAAAATTGTACTCCCCTTACGGATTTCTCCCGCGTTGTGCATATTCATCGAAAAGTTTTCTTAAATTTTGTAACTCATACATATATTTGTGAGTGAGGTCAAGGACCCATTAAAGTTTCATATTCTAATGGGATCGGGTTGAACGCTTCAGTAGTACTTTTATGGGATCGGGCTGTTTGCCTTAGCAGTACTATGTAATACACTTTTATCGGATCAGGCCGTTCGCCTCGGCAGAGTAACATATTCTTATGGGATCGGGTTATTCGCCTGGGCGGGATTATGTATCATATTCTTATGGAGTCTTTGTTGGCATATGGATATTTTCTCTTCGTGTTCGCGGAGATGAGGACACGTTCACGGAAGGTTGGGATATTTGTGCATCGCAAACGAGGGTGAGGGATCGCGACCGCATAGAAGGAAGGTGAGGCTATGTTGTGGCACGCGTTGTTCATCGCGTTCGCGTGGTCTCGTCTGTGATCGCGTTGTCACGACCCTAAAGCCAACTGGTCGTGATGGCACTTGACTCAACCCGTCAGGTAAGCCAACTAACAACTATCCAATTTAATGAGATTTATTAAGAAAAGAAATGATAATACAACTGCTTTTATACAAAGAATTTCCCAAAGACTGGTAGTACAAATCACGAGCTTCTAAGATTTAGAATTTACAAAGCTGGTATGAAATAAAGTACATCATCTGTTTAAAATATATATGAACAAATTAGAATTCTAAAGCTACCAAGATCAAGAGGCAGCTATGACCGGAATGCAAGTACATCTTCAAATCCAGCTCCCGCCGTGTATAACAACATCAGCATCCAACATCTGCACGCAAGGTGCAGACGTGTCGTATGAGTACAACCGACCCCATGTACTTAATAAGTAACAAAATTAACCTTAGGTTGAAAGTAGTGACTAGCTGGAACAAAGGTCGAAGTCCAACACCAATAGCCAACAACATTTCATAACAACATAATAAAAGTGATAAAAGAAGTAACTCAGAGATATAGTGCTCAGCTTGTTCATAGTTCCGGAAAATAGGCATGATTTTCAAGTATGTCAGTGAAAACCCAAATCTTTTACTGAAATCACCAAAATATGAGTACGTTTGTAAAACTGTAATTTTTTCTAAAACCTTCAACAGGTAAATGTTTCATTTTCAAATGGCACGAGAAAAGTACATCTCTATGCCTATATGTCAATGTGTATGTGAAGTCATGAATGACGCAATGTCATACAGCATGAGAAAAATGCATCTTTATGCTTTTATGTCAAGTGTGCATGTCGAATGCAATACAACTCAGTGATAAAACCATATGCATACTCTCATAGTATCAATTCACTCAGTCCTCCCACTCACTCAGTCCTCCCACTCACTCAGTCCTCATAGTCACTCAGTCCTCCCAATCACTAGGCACTCGCACTCAGTAGGTACCTGTGCTCACTGAGGGTATGTGCATATTCAGGAAGGGTTCCTTCAACCCAAGCGCTATAACAAGCCAATCATGGCATATATCAACAAAACATGCTGCGGTGTGCAGCCCGATCCCATCAATATCCTCACCATCAGGCCCTCGGCCTCAGTCAGTCATCAATCTCTCTCCAGTCTCTCGGGCTTACAATGTCATGAAAATCAGCCCAAAATGATGATGTGATGTATCAATAAATGGTAACATAGACTGAGATATGATATTCATATGATTGAGTATGTAATTGCAATGTAAGCAAATAATTCAACAGCAGAAATGACCTCAGTGGGTCTCAACAGGATAAGCATATAGCCTAGACATGGTTTCTAATATGGATCACAACTCAATTACTCAAGCACGTAGAGATTTCATAGATACAAATAAGATTAAGTAACTAGACAGTACTACAGAAATAATTGAGTCACAATTCACACGGTGCACACCCACATGCCGTCACCTAGTATGTGCATCACCTCAACACCAAACACATATCATGTATATTCAGGGGTTCATACCCTCAGCACCAAGTTTAGAAGTGTTACTTACCTCGAACATGACAAATCCAATACCGAGCAGGCCAAGGATGCTCCAAAAATGCTATCCCGCACATACCGACCTCCGAATGGCTCAAAACTATCCAAATGCAACACAAATACATCAACTAATACAAAAGGAAACAAGCCCAATCGATAAAGATCGAATCTTTAATCAAAACCCAAAATCAACCCAAAAGTCCAACCCGGGCCCACACCTCAGAACTCGACGAAACATATAAAATCTGACAACCCATTCAATTACTAGTCCAACCATACTAGTTTCACCCAATTCCGACTCCGAATCAATGTTCAAAACTCAAAAACTCACTCTATGAAACTTTAAGCTAAAATCTTCAATTTCTCTTTATAATTCGCAATCCAATTACCAAAAATGAAGATAGAGTCACGAAATATAACCAAAAACGAGTAGAGTACACTTACCCCAATCCATATGGTGAAAATCGCCTAAATTATTGCCCAAATCCGAGCTCACCAACTTGAAATATGACCAAATGAACAAACCCTCGATATTAAATATTTTTGCCCAGCTGTTCTATCTCGTTTCATGTGCCAAATGATCCCGAAACTCACTTTTGATGCCTCCAATGGATTCCTTGTGAAATTCCAGTCAAGTTAGGCTTTTGAATCACTCCACTTGACCTTATAATGAAGGTGATATGTTGGTTTCAATATTTAGAAATAGTGCAGATTTTTAAATACGAATGCAACGGCAATTTCGTAATTACTCTGAAACAATCTCGCAACCCAATTCTTAGTAAAATAACCATAAATTACTCATACGATGTTGCAACTTGATGATTCCAGTTGCTATGATTCCAAAATTAAGATACGGATCTAATGCTTCAAACAAAATAGAAATTAGAGCTCATTTGCTTAATGTGGTACCGTTTATGCTTGAAGAAAGGACGTCGAAACATCAAAAACGAGTGCAACACAACCCAAACCTATCGGAAACTCACCGAGCCCCTCGGGACCCTATCCGAACATACCAACAAGTCCCATAACATAACATGGACTTACTAGAGGCCTCAAATCATGCATAACAACATCGAAATGACGAATCACACCTCAAATCAAACTTAATGAACTTTAGAACTTTCAACTTCCAAAACTCGCGTCCAAATATATCAAATCAACTCAACATGAATTAAAATTTTGCACACAAGTCCAAAATGACATAACGAAGCTATTCCAATCCCCGAAACCATAATTCGAACCCTATATCCTCAAAGTCAACTCTTGGTCAAACTTATGAACTTTTCAAACCTTCAAATTTTCAACTTTCGCCAATTAGTGCCGAAACCTTTTTGAAATATCCAAATGCAAATCCGGGCATTCGCTCGAGTCCAAAATCACCATCCAGACCTAACGGAACCATCAAAACTCTATTCCAAGGTCAAATACTAAAAAGTCAAACTTGGTCAACTTTTCGAACTCTAAAGCTTTAATTATGAAATTCATTCTTCCAAATCAATTACGAATAACCTGAAAACCAAAACCGATGATTCACACAAATCATAATACATCATACGATGCTGCTCAAGACATCAAATAGCTGAACGGAATGCATATGCTCAACACGATCGGTCGGTTCGTTACATTCTCCCCCACTTAAACATACGTTCGTCCTCAAACGTGCCAAGAGTTGTTCCTAAGCCGTCAAATCACTATGTATCCTTACCATGCACATACCCGGGGGTGATCCCACGTCACTCTAATCCATATACGCCTGATGACACAACCTATCTAAAGATCCTTAATTCAACTTTAGCCCATAAACCTTAGAATCCAATTTCTAATATCCGAAATTTCCTATAAGACCCGAATCTCGCATCTACACCTTGTATAAGCCTGAACAAGCTGCATAAGCCATAACCATAACCCAAGGAACATTCACATGATATACCACATAACCCCAATACTCATAGCAATAACTCCCTATCATAGTAGCTGCTCAGAACAACCCAATACCTGTAATAAACCTCCTATCGAACAAAACCCCGTTCTAAAACCTTCATACACTGTCGATGATGAAAGAAACACGCAGAAACTCGTAACCACTTATCAGATCAACAAGTCATAGAGCTCCCTCTCCTTTGACAAGAACTATAGACAATTTCTAAGCCGGTCAACGACATTATCCTTCCAAATATATCGCAAACAAATCTGATAGCACCCATTCTAGGTCCGATGACCTCATCTCATCACACAACCACTCTAGTGACATGTCACATCAATACAACCTAAAGCCACAACCCACGTAATTCTTGCACTAATAAGTAACAACCCAAATGTATTCAATCATGGAAAATAACTCAAACGAGAGAACCATCCCGCAAGCTCAACAAGTACCACCACAACCTCAATGCTACAAACCCATCTTACATAGTAGAACCAAGACACACGAATCTAACATAAAGGATCCTATCCTGACATAACCCAGCTGCAATGCGTGACCCCATCCAAACATGGGTGCATATAAAATACCTCAAGCCACCATGCTCAAAATCAACAACTACACGCAATTCGACATTAATTACACGAAGTGTATGACCATAACCACGGAGAAGAAAATAGCACAATATACCACAGTCCGGAGAGAACATAACCAAGGCGCAATCAACCATTCGACACCCCAATAACCATCTCGCTCAAGTCCCACTACAAGACCCAAACAGAACCGTACCATGTGTGCTTATAACCAACAAATCACAACCCCTCAGAGCATAGAGAAGTAGCACATAGATCATATCAGAAAACGAATAAGCTTAACTCTAACCGAATGGAACATCCCCCAATAATAGCAGTACGGAGTCGACCAATCCGACCTGGTGTAGAATACACATCCTCGTTGGGCCTACCAATGGGCCCCCAATCAACTCTGGACATCCACAAATAGATAAATAATCCTACGAAAGTCCACAATGACCTAACCATAACATATACTATCATTTGGCTAGCTTGGACACATCTTCACAATCCACAACCACGAAACAATCTACTTATGAGAACTCCCGATCTCAAAATCTATGGAACACACGAATAACCATATTTGATCCCAACTCCACCGCCCGAATGTCTAACACATTTCTTATACACAATCATCTCACGAGGAATACTTCTATAATTCTTTCGTGCCATATAAAAAAATCTGAATATCAGCAGTCGATCATCCAGACGAGTACCACAATACTAATGAAGCATTTCTAAGTCAACACCCAGTGCACCTTCTGAAATGTACACTCTCCTAAAGCAATACCAAGTAGTAATATCATTCATCTAGTTATCTGAAACCGTCCATGTTGTCTAAGAATTCATGACCTTCCCTTCAAAATTGAACCGTGACCTTACACATGCAATCTCAATCCTACACAACACATCTCATATATCATGCCATCATATGAAAAGTATGAGAATCTCATAATAACTCTGAGTCACCAGCAGAAAACATTATTAATTAGTTAGGAACCTTCCATTTGATCTCACCAAAGAGAAAATCACAACACGCAACTTGCTCTCTACGCCAGCAGGAAATATACACCCCGAACCGTGGTAGAAACCATTAAGAACACTTTGAAATCCATTTGCACATAACCAAGCCATCAGAACTGAATATCTCTAACTCAACCAAGCCGCACAGGTCGCCAAACCTAAAAGTATTGACACCAAAACACCTGTAGAGCCTCACCACATCATAAGTACCTAAAGAACCAATCATATCCATTACAGTGCTGATCCAAGCTACTACCAAACTATCCCATTTCTCCGAGTTCCTTCTAAATTTCCCTCAAGCTGACACTTCTCCTTGTTAGAATAACGCGCTCCTCACCCAAAGCTCATCACACGAGATCCTAGCATAAAACTACACCGCCCTAAGGTCCATAAGCCGTTGTATTCCCTCTCAAGCACCCCAAAAGTACCACAACTAAGACACCCACTCTGAAGAGACCTTCTGTGAATACAAAACCTTTTTTTTCACCCTCCTGATGCTGAAATGTAGAATCCATAATGATATAGAAATGCCACAAGTCTCGATACTGTTCAACTTAAATCTCAGATTCAAGCCATATACAAATCCGCAAAATTCTCAATTGCTACATATAAATCTTGAATCCATTATAACTTTCTCGAGAGTCATCCACTCTGCTCAAATCTCAATTGCACTGCCCAGACGGGCCGAACGACCTGTGCCCCATTAGCACAACAACACATAAAGAAGTAACCATGCCTTAATGCAACCGAGCAAATTCATACACTGTGCACACTACATCCGTCACGAATAACAACTCAACTCATTCCATGATTTCCATATAACCATAAAGTGTAATATAACCCGTGTCCAGAAATTCCTTTACTCGATTCATCCTGGATCTTAACCTCTGCAAGTCATAACCGATCCACAAGTATGCCTCAGACCAAAACCAATAAAACATGTAACCATGCAATCAAATCGTCGATAGCAAACTCCCCCACTTAGCTCAATGCCATAGAATAGAACATCTGATAACTCATCATACCCATACTCTGTTACTACCATAATACCGCAGGGATATTCAACTAAATCCTTCATAAGATCACATAACACAAACCATATAGTATCTCAAATCATCTACTAAGCCCGCATACATCCACACGACGATCATGTCAACTTTCTCAACCAAATTCAAATTCAAATCTCAACACATATACCCCGCTAATAGAAAGGAAACTCCCCACATAACATTATAAGGATCACACCTCAGTAGATTATTTCGCGGGAGATAACCCACCTATTTAGCCTCAAATTGGAATCTTGCTATACCCTTTCACAGCTGCGATTACTATGCCATCACTTAATCTTCCTGAGTCTGAACTCACAACAAGACATGAAAATCTACTTTGTTCCACAATTAAACAGCATGAAAAATCATTCAACACACTCATAACTCGAGACTATACGTCACATCAAGACAACAATCTAGCACCCAATATTCCTTTTTACATCTCAAGCAAACTATTCTCGTTATATTCAACCCATCTGAACACATCCCTTAGTCACATGATACACATCATATAGCCATTCAACCACTCATCGAGTCACAAATTCCACTCATAGGGACGCTACCGGACATATAAGTCCAAAAGCACGTGCTCACACAGCTGAAACTCATGCTTAAGCTATGGTCAAAATGCGGCCTCAAGTCCTCCAGACTGGCCTATCATCAGCACGCCAAAATCACATATCACACCTCATCTATGGAATCATAAACCGTCAATGTACAATTGATACTGAGCGCTCATATGCGCATACAAATGCGTGGAAGGGATTCAAAATGATACGCTTGAAGCTGAATCAATGCCGCATGATAAGGAAAGAAAGATGGGAAGTTTATCCTAAATGCCTTGTAGCCTCTCGAAGATAGGTATGGAAGTCATCATATCGATCCGCAAGACTCTACTAGACACTTGCTCATGACTTATAGAACCTATGCACCTAGAGCTCTGATACCAACTTGTCACAACCCAAAATCTAACTAGTCGTGATGGCACCTGACCAAACCTGTCAGGTAAGCCAACTAACAACTATCCAATTTAATGAGATTTATTAAGAAAAAAAAGCTAATACAACTGGTTTTTATACAAAGAATTTCTCAAGGACTCGTAGTACAAATCATGAGCTTCTAAGATTTAGAATTTACAAAGCTGGTATAAAATAAAACACATCATCTGTTCAAAATATATATGAACAGATTAAAATTCTAAAACTACCAAGATCAAGTGGCAGTTATGACCGGAATGTAGGTACATCTTCAAATTCAGCTTCCGTCGTGCACAACAACATCAGCATCCAACATTTGCATGCGAGGTGCAGAAGTGT
This sequence comes from Nicotiana otophora, assembly GCA_000715115.1. Taxonomy (NCBI): domain Eukaryota; kingdom Viridiplantae; phylum Streptophyta; class Magnoliopsida; order Solanales; family Solanaceae; genus Nicotiana; species Nicotiana otophora. The sequence goes on along the minus strand of AWOL01S0003951.1, from coordinate 8,381 downwards.
AGTGTGAGTACAACCGATCCCATGTACTCAATAAGTAACAAACCTAACCTTAGGTTGAAAGTAGTGACGAGCTTGAACAAAGTTTGGAGTCCAACACCAATAGACAACAACAGTTCATAACAACATAAGAAAAGTGATAAAATAAGTAACTTAGAAATATAATGCTCAGCCCATTCACAGTTTCAAAAAATAGGCATGCTTTTCAAGTATGTCTGTGAAAACCCAAATCCTTTACCGAAATCTCCAAAATATGAGTACGTTTGTAAAACTGTGATTTTCCCTAAAACTTTCAACAAATAAATGTTTCATTTTCAAATGGCATGAGGAAAGTACATCTCTATGCCTACATGTCAATGTGTATGTGAAGTCATGAAAGACGCAATGTCGTACAACATGAGGAAAATACATCTCTATGCCTGTATGTCAAGTGTTCATGTCGAATGGAATGCAACTCAGTGATAAAACCATATGCATACTCTTAGAGTATCAATTCACTCAGTCCTCCCAGTAACTCAGTCCTCACAGTCACTCAGTCCTCCCAATCACTCGGCACTCGCACTTGCACTCGCACTCAGTAGGTACCTGCGCTTACAGGGGTGTGTACAGACTCTAGAGGGGCTCTTTCAGCCCGAGCACTATAACAAGCCAAACATGGCATAAATCAATAAAACATGCTACGGCGTGCAGTCCGATCCCATCAATATCCTCACCATCAGGCCCTCGGCCTCAGTCAGTCATCAATCTCCCCAACCTCTCGGGCTCACAATGTCATAAATATCAGCCCAAAATAATGATGTGATGTATCAATAAATGGTAACAGAGACTGAGATATGATATGCAAATGAATGCATATGACTGAGTATGTAATTGTAATGTAAGCAAATAATTCAACAACAGAAATGACCTCAGTGGGTCCCAACAGAATAAGCATATAGCCTAGACATGGTTTCTAACATGGATCACAACTCAATTACTCAAGCACGTAGAGATTTCATAGATACAAATAAGATTGGGTAACTAGACAGTACTATAGAAATAACCGAGTCAAAATTCACACGGTGCACGCCCACACGCCATCACCTAGCATGTGCATCACCTCAACACCAAATACATATCACGTATATTCAGGGGTTCATACCCCCATCACCAAGTTTAGAAGTGTTACTTACCTCGAACATGCCAAATCCAATACTGAGCAAGCCAAGCGATGCTCCAAAAATGCTATCTCGCACATACCAACCTCTGAATGGCTCAAAACTATCCAAAAGCAACACAAATACATCAACTAATGCAAAAGGAAACAAGCCCAATCGATAAAGATCGAATCTTTAATCAAAAACCAAAATCAATCCAAAAGTCCAACCCGGGCCCGCACCTCAGAACTTGATGAAACATATAAAATCTGACAACCCATTCAATTACTAGTCCAACCATACTAGTTTCACCCAATTCTGACTCTGAATCAATGTTCAAAACTCAAAACCTCACTCTATGAAACTTTAAGCTAAAATCCTCAATTTCTCTTTAAAATTCACAATCCAATTACCAAAAATGAAGATAGATTCACGCAATATAACCAAAAACGAGTAGAGTACACTTACCCCAATCCATATGATGAAAATCACCTAAAGTATTGCCCAAATCCGAGCTCCCCAACTTGAAATATGACCAAATGAACAAACCCTCGATATTAAATAATTTTTACCCAGCTGTTCTGCCTCGTTTCATGTGCCAATGATCCCGAAACTCGCTTTTGATGCCTCCAATTAATTTCTTGTGAAATTCCAGTCAAGTTAGATTTTTGAATCACTCCACTTGACCTTATAATGAAGGTGATATGTTGGTTTCAATATTTGAAAATAATGTAGATTTTTAAATACGAATGACCATAAATTCCTCATACGATGTCGAAGCTTGATGATTCCAGTTGCTATGGTTCCAAAATTACGATACAGATCTAATGCTTCAATCCAAATAAAAATTGGAGCTTATTTTCTTAATGTGGTACCATTTATGCTTGAAGAAACGACATCGAAACATCAAAAACGAGTGCAACACAACCCAAACCTATCCGAAACTCTCCCGAGCCCCTCGGGACCCCGTCCGAACATACCAACAAGTCCCATAACATAACATGGACTTACTCGAGGCCTCAAATCAATCATAACAATATCGGAACGACGAATCACACCTCAAATCAAACTTAATGAACTTTAGAACTTTCAACTTCCAAAACTCGCGTCCAAATATATCAAATCAACTCAAAATGAATTAAAATTTTGCACACAAGTCCAAAATGACATAACGAAGCTATTCCAATCCCCGAAACCATAATTCGAACCCTATATCCTCAAAGTCAACTCTTGGTCAAACTTATGAACTTTTCAAACCTTCAAATTTTCAACTTTCGCCAATTAGTGCCGAAACCTTTTTGAAATATCCAAATGCAAATCCGGGCATTCGCTCGAGTCCAAAATCACCATCCGGACCTAACAGAACCATCAAAACTCTATTCCAAGGTCAAATACTAAAAAGTCAAACTTGATCAACTTTTCGAACTCTAAAGCTTTAATTATGAAATTCATTCTTCCAAATCAATTCCGAATAACCTGAAAATCAAAACCGACGATTCACACAAGTCATAATACATCATACGATGCTGCTCAAGATTTCAAATAGCTGGATGGAATGCATATGCTCAAAACGACCAATCGGGTCATTACACGCGTAGCCTGAGGATGACTGGTCATCGCCTTCGTGACTGTAGTCTTGCGATCGCGTAAGTTGCTTTTGTGAGCTGGTGGAATTTGTTCTCCGCGATCGCGAGTGCTTTTCTACGATCACGTAGAGTAATAATTGGGCAGATTAAATAGTACTCTATTTCGAGGGTTTGGTTCATTTTAACATATTTTGAGTTGTAGAGCTTGGTTTTGGGAAACTTTGGAGGGAATTTTCACATCTTGGATCGGGGTAAGTATTTGTTACTCGTATTTGTTAATATTTTATGATTCCATTTTAGTTTTTATCATTTATTTAGTGAATTACAGTGAAGAAATAGAGGATTTTGTAGAAACTTTTCAAAAAAGAAAAATGGAGGTTTGAAGGTCGCTCCGAGGTCGGAATATGATAATTTTTGTATGGTTGGACTCTTTATTGATTGGATATTCGGATTTTGTAAGTTTAGTTGGCTGTCGAGGTGCGAGACCTAGGTTGACCTTTTAAGTTGACTTTTTGATTTTCTTTAAAGATTGCAACTTTATTATCTGGAATAGTTTTTTATGGTTTGTATTTATGGTATTAAGTTATTTTGGCTAGATTCGAGCCATCCGGAGTTGGATTTTCACGGAAAAGTCTTACTAGAGGGTTAAGTTAGTTTGTTTGAGATAAGTATCTTGCCTAACTTTGTGTGGGGGAACTACCCCTTAGGATTTGGATTGAGTGTGCTATTTGTGTCATGTGGAAGTTGTGTACGCAAGGTGACGAGTGGGTACACAGGCTATATGTGATATTTGACCGGTTTAGGCTATTTAGACTCTTTTCATGTCTTTAGTTAAATTGTCAAAACATGTTATATCCCTCATTGTTAATCTACTCTTACATGTGTTAATATACCCTTATATGTTTTATTTGACATTTGTTAACATTTTTTCTACCTCTTACTTGTTAATTTGCTCTTATATGTTGTAGTTGAAGTTATTGCATTGTTACTTCTTAAATTGTTGAATTACTCTTATTTGAAGTCTTTATTTCGTGGAATATCTTCTTGTTGAGTTATTGGTGTTGAAGTTGCAAAAGTCGTTATCACATTGAGGTGAAGTTGTTAATTGTTGAGATATCTTTCTTGTTTAGCAATTCACATTCGTTTTGTTATTGTTGAGATTCTTGTACACATTGTGGTTGAGCCATGGGCTATGTATTGTGGAAATATTAGTATTATTGATTCTTTTGGCAAGTTGTGGAATATGGGCACTTGTGGTGCGAGTTGTAATTGTGTTGTGATATTGATACGCATACGGTGATATAAGGTTAGGGGTTTATAAGTATGCGGTGAGATAAGGTGGGCTTGATACGTATGTTGCTAGTAGGGGAGCTACTTGAAGCCACGCGATGAGATAAGGTGGGCTAAAATGTGTGTAGCTATTTTGAAAAAAATGATTTTCCAAACTAAATGTAAGGCTCACACGGTGATATAAGGAAAGCTTGTGATTGAAATTGTGAAATGTGAATACGAGACGGTACCTTGATTGTGATTCTTGTTGTACATTTCATGTTGAAAAGATTTATTGGTTGAACAGTTCTTGTTGCCTTTATTCTTCCTTGTCTTACCCGTTTTTGTCTGTATTTGATTATTGTGTTCTCATTATGTGTTTCCTTCTTGTTTCCCTTTTCGCTTAAGATTTTGTCATTAGCTTACGTTACTATACTGATTTTTTATCACTCATTTTCTCATGTTTCCATCAATTCCCATTATTATATTATTGTTCTGTTTATCTTGTCCTAGTAGGTGTCTTGACCTGGCCTCGTCACTACTCTACCGAGATTAGGCTTGATACTTACTGGGCACCAATGTGATGTACTCATACTATGCTTCTGTAAATCTTTTGTGCATATCCAGATGCACCTGCCCGTGTCGGACGCTAATGACTAATTTGCTGCTTTTGGAGACTTCAAGGTATACCTGCTTAGCATCCGCAGGCCTTAGAGTCACCTTCTGCTATCCCTTATTACTGTTTATCCTTTATTTATGCAGTGATGTATATTGATATTTTAGTGCTTCCTGTAGAGCTTATGACCCAGTCTCACCGGGTTTTGGCAACATATTTTACTGTGATTCAGTGTTGAGATTATTATGAGACTTATTAGTTTACATCTTGTTTTCAGTCTTTAATTATGTCATATTCTCTTGTTTGTTAGGCTTACCTAGTCTTAGAGACTAGGTGCCATCACGACACTCTAAGGTAGGAGAATTAGGGTCGTAACAGGTACCGAATTTGATTTTGGGCAGCCATTGTCGTCGGGAGCTACTGCTTTATATATCTTAGTTATGTGGTATATCATGTGGTTACATTGGGGTTGTGATTTGGCTTGTTCAAGTTAGACAGTGTATAGATGTGAGTATCAGGTCTTGTAATGGATTTCAGATATTTGAAAACTTGGACTCTAAGGTTTATGGGCTAAGGTTACAGTAAGGATCTTCAGCTAGGTTGTGTTGTTGGGCTTATGTGGATTGGGGTGATGTGGGATCACCCACGGGTAGATGCTGCAGGAGTTTATATGATGATATGATGGCTTTCAAATGACTCTTGGCACGTTCGAGGACGAACATATGTTTAAGTGGGGGAGAATGTAACGACTCGACCGGTCATTTTGAGCTTTAGCGTTCCATTCAGTGGTTTAAGACTTTTAATAGCTTCATATTATATATTATGACTTGTGTGTATAGTTGATTTTTATTTTGGAGTGGTCCGGGATTTATTGGAAGAATGATTCCCATATTAGAAGCTTAAAGATTGAAAAAGTTGGCCAAGTTTGACTTTTTGCGCATTCAATCTCGGATTGGTATTTTCATGGCTCCAATAGGTTCATATAGTGATTTTAGACTTGGACGTATGCCCGAAATTGAAATCGGAGGTCCCTAGGTTGATTTGACTTGTTTTGCCGAAGTTGGCAATTTAAAGGTTTAGAATTTTCCTAAGTTTGACCATGATTTGACTTTGTAGCTATAGGGCTCGTATTTTGGTTTCGGAACTTGGAATAAGTCCATTTTCTATTTGAAAATTGTATGCCAAATTTGGTGTCATTCAGAGTTGATTTGATAGGATTTTCGGACGCTAAGTTACAATTCTAGAGGTTCTTGAGTTTCTTTTGGAAATCATGCGTTTTAATATCCGATTCATAGTTCTAGATGTTATTTTAATGGTTTGATCACACGAGCGAGTTTGTATTGTGTTTTTAGACTTGTGTTTATGTTTGGTGTGGAGCCCCGAAGGCTCGGATGAGTTTTGGACGCGTTCCGCAGATGTTGTAGAAGGTCTAGCTGTTACTGGTCCTCTGTTCTCGCATTTGCGAGGTTTTCATCGCATTTGTAATGTTGGTCTGCTGGGGAGGGACCTCGCTTTTTCAAGGAAATCATCGATTTTGTGAAGCGTGGCAGTGCACTTTTGGGAGCAAGCTATTGCTTTTGCGATGACCAGTGATCTTCGCATTTACGAAAGGTTATGTCGCAAATGCGACTTCAGCAGTGCTTCTCAGGGTTCACTTTTGTGGACATTTGTTGGCTTTTGCGGAGGTCGCAAATGCGATATCTGCAGCTTGTTTATAGCTGAGCATTTCGGGACTTGGCTTCATTTTACCATGTTTTGAACCCTAGACTCGGTGGGAGGCGATTTTGTGGAGAGATTTTCATACCAAACTATTGGGTAAGTGATTTTGATCAATTTCCAACTATATTTTAGATTTAACATCAACTTTGTGAGAATCAAAGAGGAAAATTGTGGATTTTTGTCAAAGTTTTGAAAAATAAAAATTTGGGTTTTGAGAGTCGATTTGGACTCGGATTTGAAAACAAAATACATATATGGACTCGTGGGGTTATGGGTAGTGGGAATCTACCCTTGGACCTGGGTTTCGACCGGACAAGCTCGGAGTTGACTTTTGGGGAAATGTGTAAAGATAATAGCTTTATCTACTGTAATTAGTTTCTCTTGCATTATTTGATGTTGTTAAGTTGTTTTGGTTAGATTTGAACCGTGCGGAGGCAAATTTCATAGAGAAAGCTATTTTTGAGTGTTGATTTGGCCTAATTGAGGTAAGTGTCTTGCCTAACGTTGTGTGGGGAAACTACTCCTTAGGATTTGGGTTGATTGTGTTATTTGTGTTATGTGGAAGATGTTTACATGAGGTGACGAGTGTGTACATGGGTTATAGGTGGTATTTGACCGGTTTAGGTTATTTAAACTCTTTCCATGCAATTAATTTAATTGTCATAACACGTTATATCTTTCATTGTTAATCTACTCTTACATGTGTTAGTCTACTCTTGCATGCTTTATTTGACGTTGTTAACGCTTGTTCTACCTATTACTTGTTATACTTGCTCTCATATGCTTTAGTAGAAGTTGTTACTTCCTTATTGTCTTGTTACCGCTTTAATTGATGAATTACTTTTACTCGAAGTTGTTAATTCGTGGAATATCTTCTTGTTGAGTTATTGGTGTTGAAGTTGTGAAAGTCGTGATCACATTGAGGTGAAGTTATCAATTGTTGAGATATCTTACCTTGTTGAACAATTCTCATTCATTTTGTTATTTTTGAGATTCTTGTACACACTGTGGATGAGCCATGAGCTATTTGTTGTGGAAATAATTGTATTGTTGACTTTTTGGTAAGTTATGGCATATGAGCACTTGTGGTGTGAGTTTTAATTGTGTTGTGATATTGATACGCATGCAGTGATATAAGGATAGGGGTTGATACGCATGCGGTGGGATAAGGTAGGCTTGGTACACGTGTTGTTAGTAGGGAACTACTTGAAGCTACGCAGTGAGATAAGGTGGGCTAAAACGCGTGTAGCTGTTTCGGAAAAATGAATTTCAAAACTAAATGTAAGGCTCACGCGATGATATAAGGAAAGATTGTGATTATGACTCATGATATGTGATTTCGAGGTGGTACCTCGGTTGTGTGTCTTATTCCACATTCTACGTTAGGACAACTTGTTGATTTGAACAGTTATTGTTCTTCCTTCAATTATTCATCCGCATTTTGATTGTGTTTGGTTATTCATTGTTATCTTGGTGTTGGAATGATTGTAACTTCTTGTATGAGAAATGCATTCTACTTGATTTGTTGCATTGCTTTAACATGCCAATCTGTGCCTCTGTTATAACTTGGTGAATTGATTGTCAATGTAAATTTAATTGCGTGGAGTCACTATATCATATTCTGTTGAGTTGTTGGTAATACAAGGATTTAAATAAAAGAATTAATAAAATGCTTTATTCTATGTTCCTCTTAAGATAGAACTCGCTATCTCACTCGGTGCCTTATTATCTTAAATGGTTATCGTATTCTCACTATAATTGGGTTCTCAAATTATACTCATCACCTTGGTTGACGTTTATCTTAATTAAAATTATTATCATGTTTTTCTTTAACAAATTCTATATTCCATTTGTTAGTTTAATTAATGTTTTGTTTGGTTTATGTTTTGTATTGCTTAAATATGATATTTGTAAGTCCATGCATTGGGAACAATTTGATTATTTGATTTTTCATCTGTTCTTACTTATTTGAGTTCATTCGTATCTCATCGGTGTTCTGATTATGTTGCTTATTTATTACTCATTTACTACTTGCTGCCATTTGTGTTTCTATTACTT
>AWOL01S0003948.1:0-13934 GCA_000715115.1 Nicotiana otophora | reverse complement strand
TAACAATAGGCGATCTTCTTTATTAGTAGTACCTTCCATCTTTGTTGGTGCTAGAACGAAAAAAGATTTAAAATTGGGATAAGGGCCAAATATACTTTTCGGATATTATATATATTTAATTTTCGTTATATTATTCGGATAAATTATCCATGCCGTTATACTATCCGGCCAAAATTTACCCCTATTATCAGCAAACTTTTAAAAATTATCCCTCTGTCCGTTAGGTGGCCCAGAATCTCCCAAATTATTTTAATTAAGTCACTTATTCTTCTTCTTGATCCACTATTTTTGAAGTAATTGGCATTTACCTGCTTTTTTAATTGAAAAAATAAGAGAAAGGAATATTAAAATAGTACAACGGTTAGTAAGCAAAGTATAATAAATTAAAGAATCTAAATTAGGTAGCTTGTCTAAATTCCAAAAGTATTTACATTACCCCAACTTTAATAAATTCGTTGCACCAAAGGTATGTAGACTTTGCAAGTATTAGTGATAGAAGTTGATGTTCCTTGGAGACTTTACATTGTCGAATTCAACTTTGTTTTAATCATATGCCTGCACATTGTGCACTCTTAAGCTAGTCAATCGAACTCTAAATTAACCAGACAATAATAAAATATGTTCGAATATTCATGTACATGCCTGATGATCAATTGCATATAATACACAATAAATAGACCCATTGAATTCTACCGTGTGTATATGGTTGAAAATTAAATAAAATTTTGAACCAATTTCAAACCCATTATCACATAAAGAGAAGTGGGTGCATTGGTAATTAAAAATATCCATGAATAGTTTGTACAATATAGTACCTTTAGTATTCACATCAATTATTTTTCTGAAAATAGTGGAGCAAGATGAATAAAAAGTAATTTAAATAAAAAAAAATTGGGAGATTTTGAATTACTTAACAGATCAAGGAGTAATTTTTAAAAACTTATTGATCGTAAAGGTAAATTTGACTGGATAGTATAACGGTAGCGATAAATTTAGCCGAATAGTATAACGAATATTAAGTGTAGACAATATTCGAAAGTAAAGGAATATTTTTGGCCATTTTCCCTTTAAAACTTTGTAACAAAAACTATACTAGTGGAAACTAAAGGATTTCCCTTTTTAGTATGTTTTAAGCATATATAATAGTTTTGACGAAAAAGGACCTTTTCAATTTAATACTAGAAAATAAGATTTTATCATGACATAAAGTTTTGATTGACTTTTATCTAAACAAAATATTTGTGTTTTCGAGAAGAAAAAAGGGAAATTTCTATGTAAAGAGTCACATCAATAGACCACACGACTTACCAATGTGTCATATTTCGGACTTGAGTTGGGTTAGTGTGTATATATATTTCATATCTGATAAAAAAATAGCTTCTCTTTAGTTTGTCGAGTCTTCCTCTTCAAAAAAATCCAGAGAGTCATTCAGTCATCAAGAAAGCCATATTCAGTCATCAAGAAAGTGATTCATTCATCAAGAAAGCCATATTCATTCATCAAGAAATTAAGCCTAAAAGAAAAAGTGAAGGATGGATAATCAAGAAAGCGAAAAGATGTTGCATTGGAAGAAACACTATGTTGTTGGTACCGGTTTCTATGGAAGCTCGGTATATTTTGCTTCACCAATGGGGGATCCCTCTTACTTCTGTTCTCCCCCATTTGCTGCAGTTAAATCGTCTGAATTTCAATACTCTTCTCCTCTGAGAAAGGAAGGGAAGATTTTGCAAGAGCTTAGGGGCTGTCCCTACATTCTTCATTGCTTTGGTGAGGACGAAAGCCTTGAAAATGGCAAAAGAACCTATAATCTGCTGCTTGAATTTGCACAAGGGGGGACACTTAGAGATTTATTGAATTCAAAGGTGGGAAAGAAAATTTCTGAAGAAGAGGCAGCCTATTACACTTACCAAATTTTAATGGCCATTCTTCATATTCATAGCAAAGGTTATATTCATTGTGATATAAACCCCAAAAACATTCTTGTCTTTCCTAATGCTGTAATTCATGCTAATGGAGTAAATAATAGATTGAAGTTGGCGGATTTCGGTTCAGCACAAAGGAAAGGAGAACAAACTTGCCTAAAAAACTGTATGTATCTTGGAGAGAGTCTCTGTTATGTCTCCCCTGAGTTTGTAGAGAAGGGAAATTTTCAACCAGTCAGCGATATTTGGTCCTTGGGCTGTATTCTTTGTGAGATGATCAGTGGAAGCATGGTTTGGTCCGAAGGAAAAACGGGTGAATTAAAATTGCTTATTGTTTATGGGCATCCGAAAATCCCGAACGATGTTTCTGCTATTGCGATGGATTTCATAAAGAAATGCCTTGAAAGAAAGCATGAAAGAAGATGTACAGCAGAAGATTTGATTAAGCACCCCTTCGTACAAAATTTTCTTGATGCTTCGACTGACTGGATTTCAAAGAGGGACATGTTCACCGAACACAGTCGTGACACTCTTGGTAGCCATTTCATACCATTCAAGCTTTTCCCCTAAAGTTGAATTACAGATGTGTATTAGTTCGTTATTAGCGTATATCGTAAAAAGTAGAGGAATAAGTAGAATTCATATTAGCTTTGATAGTTGTGGCCTGATCTATGGCCTTCTTACTGATACTAAACCACAGTATTAGCTTTGATAGTTCTGGCCTGATGTATGGCCTTCTTACTGATAATAAACCATATTAGCTTTGTGTGGACCAACTGTAAATGGCTCAGGAGGATCAAGCTAGTTGTAAATTGTCGTGAAATGCAGCAACTATATGTTAGATTGGTTATTGTTTTGTCTACTTTGTAGTATATTTTACATGATTGCAGGAACTTCACATGTGTTTCATTTACTGCTTACATGAATCACTCAGTGATCTAAGGTGGGAGCATGGTCGTAATTATCTGGTCTTAAGAAAGTTATTTTCTTTCTACACCCTCTCAATTGTGCATTTACCACTTCTGAATTGTGACACATGAGCAGCTTGTGACTGCAAATTTTTCTTCCAAAAAGCATTGCTATAAAAAAAAAATCCAAAGGAAAGAAGTCAAGAACCAAATAAAATACATATATGGACTAAACACCACAAGGATTGCAGTTAACAACATGGTCTTTCTCCAGCTCCAAGAAAAGCCTTTTTTTGACTAGTGCAGAAGTAGCTTTTTGATGTCAGATGTTCATTATCTGTCTTTGTATGTTGTTCCGTAAACGACATGGTCCGTACAACTGTGTCAATTGGTATGGAAAAGTTAACCCCTGTGGACATACCGGAGCCTGCAGCATGTTTGAAATCTTAAAGCAATTAGAAAGAAATTCACTCAGATTTCATCTTTTCCTAATAGTAAGTTTCTCCGTATATAAGATATTCATGAGGACCAGAGGTATTAAACTCCTGGAGGCAGCAAGAAAAGTAATACATAGTTCATTTAAGATCAAGTAACTGAAATGACTAGAAGATGGTCAAATATCTGGTACAGGTTAACGGATTCAATATCCAACTCTACAGCATCAAACAAGTTTGAGGACCAGAGGTATTAAACTCCTGGAGGCAGCAAGAAAAGTAATCATGCCCCATTCTCAGAGAACTGTTTGATTTCAGAATTATAGGTACATTATATTTGGTCAATACTGAGACAAATTTATAGCAAACTCTGAAGCAAGATTTGAGGCAGGGTTAGAAATTTAGACGAGAGAACTGAATAAAATTTTGGCGGCCGTAAGAAAGTAAAAACCATTGGAATCTTAAATACAAGTCTAACACATTTGACTTTCTTGAGAAGAGGCATTTAAATTTCTTGATATAAGCAGCAGGAGAATTAATCCAATTAAGATGGAAAATTGAAGATATTCATTGCATATTTGTAATCCTTAAAGTTGAAAAATCATCCAATGTGACCAAACTTATCCCAAATGAAGCCCGAACCTGTCCCTTCAGCTGTTGCATTCTCGTCGTTGGCTAGCACCGTAGTAGAGCCATTGAAGCCTTTAGCCAACTCAAGGTCCTTAATGAAAACAACAGAAGGGGGAGTTTCCTGCATTTGCATCATTAGTTCTGTTACAGCATTTCGAACTGATAAACTTACGAGTCAACAAACATGATAAGACAAAGATGATGCGTTGATGCTTTCATCTTACTGTTGCTGTGAAGATTTCTTATGATTTATTCATGACCTGATTAAGAAACATTTAAATTTTCTTTTAGGTCTGATTTATGTCCTTCTTAGTGATGTTATACCATATTAGCGTTGTGTGGAGCAACATGCCAATTCAAATGGCTTAGAAGGATTTTATTGTTCAAGACAGCTGTCTACTTAGATGTCCAATACTGTTAAATTGTCTTGAAATACTTGATAGTTACCATTGTTAACAGATAATTAGTTAATGCTTATCAAGAAATTTGATTGTAATTACTTAATAATTACTTAATAAGTGACATGATTGTGTGCATAGAACTTAATCTCAAAAGTACTTCACTCTTCACATTACAAAATAGTTCTTAGCACTAATCAAACTGTTCCTGATTTCTATTCTAATAAAGCGTAATGGTTATTTGTCACTTGTTTAATATCATTTCAACAGGAAATTGTTTTTGAGAAATACAGAAGGAGCACCAAATTGGCAACAACAATTCATTGTTGAATTTATCTTCATTTCCGTCATACTCAAGTCAATTACTACTAATACACAACACCCAATAAGAAAAACAAATTATTAGTGTTTTCTTAATTCTTTCTTTTTCATTTATTTACTGGAGTGCGAAATTTACCTCAAAGAGCTGAAGGGCTCTATCTTCTTCTTCTTCTTGCTGAAGTTGATCGACTTGGAAAGCAGCGGCAGGGTGATTAGATGTCTTAACACTGTTCAAATTAACACTTTGATATGATTTTTTCTCTATCAAACTTTTTGACCATTACTTTAATATTTTCTTCCAAAATCACTAATACAATGTATAAACCAAATTAATATCTTAACTTCCATTCCCACTCAAAAAGTGTCTATAATATAATATAGAATGGAAGGATTAGTTAATATCATATTTGTCATAGTTTACTTCCACTGACCAATATATAAAATCTTTTTGATGGAGAAATTTGGAAAATTAGAATTGTCAGAATAAAGCTGACCAGTATAGAGAATAAATTAGTAACAAAATGACAATTGGCAACAACAATAAGTAATAGGTTGATTTAACAGCTTAAGAACAGCCAGATCATATGCTGGATCAACACCTACGATCTTCGTTTCCTTAGCTACGCTTTCTACCAAATGGTTCTGCTATTAAATTAATTAGAACTAATAAGCTTACCAATTATATTACTATAGATGATAAGACAAAAAATGATGCTTTGAAGTCTTTGTCTTGCTGAAGTTCAAAGAGCTGAACAACTCTTATCTTCATCTTGCTTAAGTTCATAAACTCTGAAATTAAAGCATAGTAGCAGAGTTAGACGAATAAACAAAAGAGGAAACAAAGAGAAGACGTAACAATTAAAGCTTTACATATTGGGTTTGCGAATTTGTTGAAGAAACAGAAGAAGGGGGAATTTGAGGTTGATGGGGTTGCAAATGAGGGGAGGATACCTCCAAAGACGACCACATGGGTAGTGATGTATTAAAACCAGACCAGATAATGTTAGACTACGTGTCACAGCTGATACTTTTAGCGCCATCATTCTTTCTTTCAATTAATGACGGCCTATTCTAAAAGTTTTTTTAATTATTTTGGGGTGTATTAAAAAAATTAATATGTATGAACGTGTGTTGCACGTTAATAATGACACATGATGATTTAAATATTTATTTTATGAAAAAATAATAAAATTTAATTAATGAGAAATTTTTTATGTATAATAATACAACAATATTACTCCCTCCGTTTTAATTTATGTGAACACATTTGACTGGGCACAGAATTTAAGAAAAGAGAGAAGACTTTTGAACTTGTGGTGTAAAATGAGGCACATATATTTTGGGTGGCTATAAATTATTGCATAAAAGTAAATTGTTTCCAAATAAGGAAAGAAGTCATTCTTTTTAGTACGGACTAAAAAGGAAATATGTTCACATAAATTGAAACAGAGGGAGTATTACATTAGCATAATACATGAATTTAAAATAAAATGACATCATCAAAACTTACACAAATGAAAAATTTTATCATGTTAGTTAGATAATTATTGTAACGATCCGCCAGTCATTTTGAGAATTAGCGTCTCGTTCAATGGCTTAAGGTCTCGAGCAGCTTCGTATAGTAATTTTGAACTTAGGCGTACATCCAGATTTCGAAGCCCGTAGGATAATTCGGCGCATTTTGGCGAAAATTGAAAAGTTAAAGTTTTTGAAGGTTGAGAGGTTTGACCGAGGGTTGACCTTGTTGATAACGGGTTCAGATTTCGATTCCGTAAATTGGAACTTATTCATTATGTCATTTATAACTTGTGTGGAAAATTTGAAGCCATCCGGATTGATTTGATACGTTTCGGAACGCATTTTGTAAGTTGGAAGATTTGAAAATTTATAAGTTCGATTCGAGGTGCAATTCATAATTTTGACGTTGTTGCATGTGATTTGAGGCCTCCAGTAGATCCGTGTTTTGTTACGAGACTTATTGGTATATTCGGACGGGATCCCGAGTGGTTCAGATGAGTTTCAGACGGGTTTCAGATTGTTTTGGAGATTTTGTTAAGGCTAGTTTGGCAGTCACTGATGCTGTAATGACTAGACCAGTCGTTTTGCTTTCTAGATCCCCGTTCCCCTAATAAGACTCCCAACATGTGCTTTTACTATTTTATGACTTGCGGGGATGGTTAGTTCGGGTTTGGAAGGGTTCAGGTTGAAATCGGAACACATGGTTCCTTATTATTATCTTAAGAGGGTTAAGTTTGACTTGGATCAACATTTTCAGTAAATGACCTCGGAACCGGGATTTGGCAGTCCCTATAGATTCGCATGATAATTTTGGACTTGGACATATGTTCAGATCGGGTTTCAGATGACCTGGGAGCATTTCAGCGCATACAGTTGAAAGTTGGCGCATTGAAGGATTTAGAGTTCTTTAAATTTGGGCTGAAGTTAGTTTTAGTGTTAGCGAGGTCCGTTTTGGATTCAGAGCCTTGGTTTTAGACTTGCACGTAAAATTTGGTGTCGTTCCGAGTAGTCTAAGTATGATTCGGTACGTTCGAAGCAAGTTGAAAACTTGAAGTTCATAATTTGATTCAATTTGGTTTTGGGATGCGATTCTTGATTTCGTTGTTGTTTTATGCATTTTGAGAGTTCGAACAGGTCCGTATCTTGTTTATGGGCTTGTTGGTACATTTGGATGGGGTCCCGAGTGGCTTGAGTGTGTTTTGGATCGTCCGAAGTTAAGTTGAAAACACTAGATTTTGTTCTGGTTTCCTTCTTCGCGAACACAGAGAAGAAATCGCGTTCGCGATGAAGGAATGGGTCTGGGTGGAATATTACACTATGAGTTCGAGAGATGGAGACCGCGTTCTCGGAGCTTTGGGCCACTGGCCTTCACGTTCACGAAGTGAGAGGCCAGCTGGGAAGGGGGTCTGTCATTGGTCTTCGCGTTCGCTAAGTGTCCATCGCGTTCACGATGGGCAGTCCAGCTAAGCCTTCGCGTTCGTGTGAGCTTTCCCCCCGTTTGCAAAGGGTATATTCGGATGCCCAATCGCGATCACGTATAAGGGCCACTGGGCAGAAACATTTTTAAAACGAGACTTAGACCCATTTTTCTCATCTTCTCACTTGTATGGTTCGAATTTGGAGCTTCTTGTAGAGGGGTTTCCACCTAGCTATTGAAGGTAAGTAATCCTCACCCAATAAAAGTTTAATACATAGATTGTGGGTAGATTTTAACACGTAAAATTGTGGAAATTATGGGTTTAGTTGAAAAACCTAGGTTTTGATAAAAATGGTATTTAACCACGAAAATGATTATAGAATTGGGAGAAAATTATATATGTGAGTTCGTGAGGTTATGAGTAACAATTATCTTTGAATATTTTCGGAATCTGGGCACGTGGGCCCGAGGGTAAATTTTAAGAATCTTTCAATTTGGGTTGGGTAAGTACTCTAATAGATAAACTATTAACTTTTGAGCGTATATTGATTATTTTATATAACATTTGTCTAGCTTCAGATTTGTTCGACACCAAGTTGGGTCCTTAGAGTAAATTTGTGGCCGAAACGTAAGCTTTGAGACGAGGTAAGTCTCTTGCCTTACCTTGTAAGAGGGAATTTACCCCATAGTTGATTTAAATTGCTATTTGATTCTAACTGTGGGGGCTACGTATGCACGAGGTGACGAGAGTCCGTGTGTAACTACTAATTACGCTTAAGTCCAGGTAGTTTAGGACCCAAATCATGAAATACTTCTGACGTTTGCACCCTACTTGTTAATTAAAGTGCTTAAATTATATTAAAACTTGTTAAAGGATTTGTAAAAATCGAATTTCACTTACTTGAGTTTTGGCGGGTCACTTGACTGTTACTAGAGATTGAGCTACTTTGTGTTTTAGCCTTATAACAGCTTTTAAATCGGATGTTCATAAAGTAATCTATCTTCTTGTGGAGCGGGCCGAACGCCTCGGCAGTATAATAGACGCATCTATGGTTTGTGCCGCTCAACCCTTGGCAGTGTAAATATTATTCTGGATCGGGCCGTACGATCGACATAAATCGTGCGTGTTAATGCTTGAAGCCCGAACACACGTGATATTATTTTTCATGAATTGAGGGATTATACTTTATTTATTTGTTTGAAATTTATTTGGAATTAGTATGTGCTAATGGAATACTATTGGAATTAACTATTAGTTAAAGAATTATTTAATCACTGTTGTCATTGTGTTAATATTATTATTCACATACTCTATATCTATTTAGCATTTCTGTATTTTATTGTTAGCCCATAATAAGTGTCGATGTCGACCCCTCATCACTACTTCTTCGAGGTTAGACTGGATTCTTACTGGGTACATGTTGTTTATGTACTCACGCTACACTTCTGCACTAATCGTGCAGGATTTGAGGTAGGTACATTTGGCAGTCATTCCAGCGCGCACTCCTGTTACTCCGAGGCCTAGTGGTGAGCTGCTCTTCTGAGTCCATTCTGCAGCACCCGGAGTCTCTCTCTCTTTTGTATTTATTTTCTGTTTACTCTATTTCAGATAGTAGTGTAGAGTTTTGTTGTAATGACCCGACCGGTCGTTTTGAGTATTACAACCCCGTTCCCTTATTTACTGCTCAATTTATGCTTTACAGTTGTTATGTGACTTTCTGGGGTAATTGGTTCAGGTCCGGTGGGGTTTTGGAATGAATTGGAACACTAAGTTCCAAGGTTTAAAGCTTAAGTTAAAATAGTGATCGGATGTTGACTTATGTATAAATGACCTCGGAATAAAGTTTTGATGATTACAATAGCTCCGTATGGTGATTTTGGACTTGAGGGCGTGTCCGAAAAAATTATTTGGAAGCCTGTAGCTTAATTAGGCTTGAAATGGCTAAAGTAGAAATTTAAGTTTGGAAGTTTGACCAAGGAGTTGACTTTTTGATATCAGAGTCGGAATCTAGTTCTAAAAATTTTCATAGCTCCGTTATGTCATTTATTACTTGTGTGCAAAATTTGAGGTCAATCGGAATTGAATTGATAGGTTTCGGCATCGAATGTAGAAGTTGGAATTCGTTAGTTTTCGTTAAGCTTAAATCGGGGTATGATTTGTGATTTTAGCATTATTTGATATGATTTGAGGCTTCGACTAAGTTCGTATGATGTTTTAGGACTTGTTGGTGTATTTGGTTGAGGTCCCGGGGGTCTCGGGTGAATTTCGGATGGTTAACGGATCAAAATTTGGACTTAAACAACTGCTAGAATTTTCTGATGCCTGTATCTGGCTTCCTTCCTCGCGTTCGCGAGGGGAGTCTCGCTTTCGTAAAGAGGAAATTTGGACTGGCCCATTTTGTGCTTTGCGTTCGCGACCGAGGGCATGCATTCACGAAGGGTCGAGGGGCAAAGTTACGCGTCCGCGACCGAGGGCATGCGTTCGCAAAGGGTCGAGGGGCAAAGCTACGCGTTCACGATCGAGGCCTCGCGTTCGCGGAAGGGAAAGCCGGCCTAGGGGAAATTTTGTCTTTGCGTTCGCGAGATCGGGCTCGCGTTCGCAAAGGAGGAAATTCGGGCTCACGTTCGCGAAGGAGGAAATCCGGGAAGCACAATTTTGTGCTTCTCGAACGCGAGGAAGCTTCCGCGTTCGCATATAAGAAACATCTGGACAGAAAGTTTAAGTTCTGATTTTACATATTTGACGAATTGGAGCTCGGGAAGAGGTGATTTTCGGGATATTTTCAAGGAAAATAACAGGGTAAGTGTTCTTAACTCAATATTTGTAACACCCCAAAAAATTTAGAAGTACTTAAGTGCTATTAAGAAAGTTGATGTTCCTAATTATATTATTTTGTATGCATACGAGGACTATTAATAAGATAGATATCAATTGGATATGATAATAAGTGTATGAGGCATTGTAACGACCCGACCGGTCATTTCGGGAGTTATAGCCCCATTTCTCCCATTTCTTTTTCCTTTATGTTTAAGCTATATTATGATATACCGGGTTAGTTGGTTCGGGTTCGGAGTGGTTTCGGAGTGGAATGAGATACTTAGTCTCTTATTTAGAACCTTAAGTTAGAAAAGTCAAGCGGATGTTAACCTATGTGTAAACGATCTTGAATTTGAATTCTGATGGTTCCGTTAGCTCCGTTAGGTGATTTTGGACTTAGGAGTGCGTCCGAAATGTGATTTGGAGGTTCGTGGTAGAATTAGGCTTGAATTGGCGAAATTAGAAATTTGGCGATTTTTGGTCGGCAGTGGAAAATTTGATATCAGAGTCGGAATGGAATTCCGGAAGTTGGAGTAGGTTCGTAGTATCATTTGTGACGTGTGTGCAAAATTTGAGGTCATTCGGACGTGGTTTGATTGGTTTCGGCATCCGATGCCGAATTTGAAAATTTAGAAGTTCTTAGGCTTGAATCCGAGGGTAATTTGGTGTTTTGATGTTGTTTTGAGTGATTCGAAGGTTCGATTAAGTTTGTATGTTGATATATGGCTTGTATGTATTTTTGGTTGAGGTTCCGAAGGCCTCGGGTGTGTTTCAGGTGGGTTTTGAGCGAGTCTGGGCATTATCGGAACTGAGGCATGGTTCTGGTGCTTAAGAATTCCACCGAGGGCGGCAAAATTCCGCTGAGGGCGGAGGAGAGGGCGTTGACCGCGTAAATTTGGTCGTAGAGGCGCTCCAGGGCACATTTGCAGATTCGCTAGTCCGACTTCGGAAGCCTGTATCGTTTGATCTACAAGAAATTTTGAGATGATTCAAAAACGAAAGTTGAGCCCTTCGTGTCTAGTTTCCGGAATACTAAAGAAATTATCCGTTGGACATCTGTAGAGAAAGTTATGGAAAAAATACTAAAGCCTGTCACTACAGCCATCAGAAGCACGGACAACGTTGGATTTTCGCGGCCGCGCCTGGATTTTCGCGGTCAGCGTAGTGGAGATTAGAGAGTGCACTATATAAATGGGGTTTAGGGCATTATTTCACATATTGGACCTAGGGAGCTCGGTTTGTGGCGATGTTTCGAGGGCTTTTCAAGAAATTCATCTGGGTAAATGATTCTAACTTGGATTTGGTTAATGTATATGAATATATCACTGATTTCATCATTTGATTAGTACTTTGGGGTGGAAAATTGGGAAAAATAGTAGAAACTTCATAAAATGGGTTTTGAGAGTTGAATGCAGATTTTGACAAATTTGGTATGGTTGGACTCGTGAGTGAATGGTTTCCTAGTTTTGTAAATTTTATCGGATTACGAGACGTGGGCCACGGGGCCGGGTTTGAGCCAATTTCGGGTTTTGGGCTAATTTGATAGTTTTTCTTGTGGAATTCATTCCATTAATGTATATTGATGGTATTGTACTGATTGTGAATAGATTCGGAACATTTGGAGGCCGCGTCGAGAGGCAAGAGCATTTCGGGGTAGAGATTCGACCGGTTTGAGGTAAGTAACGATTGTAAATCTAGTTCTGAGGGTATGAAACCCCGGATTTTTGTATCATTCTATTATTTGGAGGTGACACACATGCTAGGTGACAGGCGTGTGAGCATGAATTGTTAGGGATTGTGACTTAGTCTGTCTCGTAGCACTGTAAAGTTGCATATTTTGTGGAAATTATATGATACTTATATGTTTTCGAAAGATTTTCTGTAAGTTGGGCTGAATGCCATGTTTGGGCCTTGTGCCAGTGCTGTTTGGACCCTTAGGGGCGTTTTCATACTATCCTCTCACTGTTTTCGATTGAAAATCTATACTCAGTCATGGTTATACTTGTTTATTACATAACTCAGTTTTATTACTCTATTTTGATGCATATAAATGTTGTTTTGGGCCGAATGCCCTGGTTTTACTGAAATGCCCGAATGGCTTGAGAGGTTTATGACTGAGTGAGGCTGAGGGCCTGATTTGTGAGGATATTTATGGGATCAGGTTGTATGCCGCATCATGTTTGATATAGGCTGAGGGCCTGAGTGATTTATGCCATGATTTGGCTTGATATAGCGCTTGGGCTGAATGAACCCCTCCGGAGTCTGTACACACCCCCAGTGAGTGTAAGTACCTACTGAATGCGAGTGCCGAGTGCCGAGTGCCAAGTGCCAAGTGCCGAGTGCTGAGTAACTGTGAGGCATGAGTGATTGTGAGGTATGCCATAGTGGCAATAGTGATGGTGAGGTATGCCCGAGTGGCAAGAGTGATTGTGAGGTATGCGCGAGTGGCACGAGTGACTGTGAGGTTTTCCCGAGGGGCTGTTTATGATTTCACCATTTTTGCTCACCTTTGTATTGAGCCTTGTTCGAAAAACTGTTGAAAAATATCTTTAAATGATTTTTACTGGAACCGGGTTTAAAGGAGATGATTTGATTCAAACACTGATTCTTAAAGCATGCTGTACTTTACTGGATTTTTTGTGATATGAACTTGATATGATTTATTGCTCGTCACTACTGCTCAGTCTTTATTTAGTTTTGTTACTTACTGAGTTGGCGTACTCACGTTACTCCCTGCACCTTGTATGCAGATCCAGGTATAGCTGGACACGGTAGCGGTTGTTGATTATTCTGGTTGCAGATTTTCTCGGGGATAGAAAGGTAGCTGCTTGGCGACCGCAGCCCCTACTCTTCTCCCTCTTATCTTCCTTTAGTTGTATTTAGCTATTTTCCAGACAATGTTAGTCTTGATATTGCCAGACAAATGGTAGTAAATGCTCATGACTAGTGACACCCCGATGTCGGGCTTTTCCTTTCCGCACTTTTGTTTTGATTTGAACTCCTTTACGAAGGTTTTTATGTTAAATAGCATTGGAATTATCTTTGAAATGAAAATATCGGTTTGTTTTGGAAATGAGTCGGCTTGCCTAGTTCCACGATAGGCGCCATCACGACATGGGTTAGTTTGGGTCGTGACAGATTGGTATCAAAGCCTAGGTTACACAGGTCTCACGAGTCATGAACGAGTTTAGTAGAGTCTTGCGGATCGGTACGGATACGTCTGTACTTATCTTCGAGAGGATGCAGAACCTTTAGGAAACTCCACATTCTTGAATTCTTGTCGTGCGAATCTGTTGATTCTAGTAACTAAACATCTGTTGTTTCATTCTCTTACAGACGGTGAGGAGTCGTGCTACCGGTCAGGAGGGCCAGCCACCAGCACCACCAGCCAGGTCCGCGAGAGGCCGAGGCCGTGGTAGGGGCAGAGGTGCACCTTATACCGCAGCTAGGGCAGTACCTGCAAATCCACTAGTTGTCCCAGATCAGGACCAGGTTCCAGTTGTTGATGCACCAGCTCAGGCACCACCTATGCCTATTGTGATTCCAGGCCTTCAGGAGGCCCTAGCTC
>AWOL01S0003947.1:126341-168951 GCA_000715115.1 Nicotiana otophora | reverse complement strand
TCCCAGATCAGGACCAGGTTCCAGTTGTTGATGCACCAGCTCAGGCACCACCTATGCCTATTGTGATTCCAGGCCTTCAGGAGACCCTACCTCAGATTGTGACAACGTGTACTGGCCTTGCTAAGGCGGTCTCTATCTCGACAGCCGCAACCACTTCTCAGGCCAGGGGAGGCACTCAGACTCCCGTCGCTCGCACACCCGAGCAGGTTGTTCAGGGACTTCAGACACCGGAGGCACCACCAGCCCAGCTGGTTACAGCTGTATAGGATTATGTGGTTCTTGCTATGCGTGAGGATAATCAGTGTAGGTTGGAGAGGTTTGGGAGACTCTAGCTACCACCTTTTAGTGGCACAAAGAGAGAGGATGCTCAGGATTTCTTGGACATATGTCAGAGGATACTCCATACCGCTGGTATTTTGGAGACTTGTGGGGTCTCATTCACTATTTTTAAGTTCTCCGGGGCTGCACTTAGATGATGAGAGACTTACGAGAGGCGTAGGCCTATTGGCACAGCACCCCTTACTTGGCAGCAGTTCTCCGTGGTCTTTTTGGAGAAGTTCGTTCCTCGATCCCGTAGAGAGGAGCTGCGTAAATAGTTTGAACGACTTCGCAGGGTGATATGTCTGTGACACAGTATGATAAGCGGTTCTCTGAGTTGGCCCGTCATGCTATCTGGTTGGTTCCCACGGACAGGAAGAGGATCATGAGGTTTATTGATAGTCTCACTTATTAGCTAAAGTTGCTCATGACCAGAGAGAGGGTTTTAGGTGCTACTTTTGATGAGGTTGTCGACATTGCTCGGCAGATTGAGATGGTTTGCGGTCAGGAGAGGGTTGAGAGGGAGGCCAAGAGGCCTCGCGGTCAGGGTGGATTCAGCGATGCTCCTTTTGGGGGTCAGTTGCAGTATAGTAGAGGTCGTCCTTTCAGACAGGCTCAGTCAGCTCGGCCATTTCACCGTGGTGCATCATCTGGCCATGGTTCTCACAGTTCTCATCAGGGCCACTCATCATTTAGTGTCCTTCCAGCTCAGAGTTTGTCCCGTGCTCCACCTGTTCAGGGATCTTCCATGTCAGGTTCTTCTACCAGCTATCCCGGTGCTAGGGGTTCCATTCAGTTCCCGCCACCAGAACTAGGGAGTTGTTTTGAGTGTGGGGAGTTTGGGCATATGTGGAGGCATTTTCCTTGTCGTCATGGAGGTCTATCTCAACAGAGGAGTCAGCCTCCGACTTCAGAAGCAGTTGCTTCACCACCTGCCCAGTTAGCTCGGGGTGGAGGTCAGTCAGCTAGGGGTCGCCCTAGAGGGGGAGGCAGATCAGGGGGTGGCCAGGCCTGTTTCTATGCTCTCCATGCCAGACCAGACGCTATTGCTTCAGATGCTGTGATTACAAGTATTGCCTCAGTTTTTCACCGAGATGCCTCAGTATCATTTGACCTTGGTTCCACGTATTCATATGTTTCCTCGTATTTCGCCCATTTTCTGGATATGCCTCGTGAGTCTCTAGTTTCTTCTGTTCAAGTATCTACTCCTGTGGGCGATACTATTATTGTGGACCGCATATATCGGTCATGTGTGGTGACTATTGGGGGCCTGGAGACCTAAGTGGACCTTTTGGTTCTAAGTATGGTTGACTTTAATGTGATATTGGGTATGGATTGATTATCTCCATGTCATGCTGTTCTAGATTATCATGCCAAGACGGTGACGTTGGCTATGCCGGGACTTCCGAGGGTTGAGTGGAGCGATTCTGTAGATTATGTACCAAGTAGGGTGCTTTCATATTTGAAGGCTCAGCGTATGGTTGAAAAGGGTTGCCTATCTTATTTGTCTTTTGTGAGGGATGTGAGTGCAGAGACTCCTGTCATTGATTCTGTTCCGGTGGTACGTGATTTTCCAGATATGTTTCCTGCAGACCTGCTGGGCATGCCGCCTGACAGAGATATTGACTTCGGTATTGATTTGGTGCCGGGAACTCAGCCCATTTCTATTCCACCGTATCGTATGACACCGGCGGATTTGAAGGAATTGAAAGAAAAACTTTAGGATTTCCTTGATAAAGGGGTTTATTCGGCCTAGTGTGTCACCTTGGGATGCACCGGTTCTATTTGTGAAGAAGAAGGACGGTTCCATAAGAATATGTATTGATTACAGGCAGTTGAACAAGGTCATAGTCAAGAATAAGTATCATTTTCCTCGTATTGATAATTTGTTTGACCAGCTTCAGGGAGCGAGGGTGTTCTCCAAGATTGATTTGAGGTCCAATTATCACCAGCTGAAGATTTAGTATTCAGATATTCTTAAGACAGCTTTCAGGACCCGATATGGCCATTATGAGTTCTTAGTGATGTCTTTTGGGCTGACCAATTCCCTAACAACGTTCATGCATTTGATGAATTATGTATTTCAGCCCTATCTGGACTCATTCGTTGTGGTATTCATTGATGACATCCTGGTGTACTCTCATTAGCCAGGAGGAGCACGCTCAATATTTGAAGATTGTATTACATAGATTGAGGGAGGAGAAACTTTATGCAAAGTTCTCCAAATGTGAGTTTTGGCTCGGTTCAGTAGCATTCTTGGGGCACGTGGTGTCCAGTGAGGGTATTCAGGTGGATTCGAAGAAGATAGAGGTGGTGTAGAGTTGTCCTAGACCGTCCTCAGCCATGGAGATTAGGAGCTTTCTTGGTTTGGCGGGTTACTACCGTCGCTTTGTGGAGGGATTTCATCTATTGCTTCGCCCTTGACCAGATTGACCCAAAAGGGTGCTCCATTCAGGTGCTAGGATGAATATGAGGAGAGTTTTCAGAAGCTCAAGACTGCTTTGACCACAACTCCAGTGTTATTTACCATCAGCTTCAGGTTCTTACAACGTGTATTGTGATGCCTCGATGATAGGCATTGGTTGTGTTTTGATGCAGGAGGGTAGGGCGATTGCCTATGCCTCACACCAGTTGAAGACCCATGAGAAGAACTATCCTGTCCATGAACTTGAGTTAGCAGCCATTGTTCGCACCTTGAAGATTTGGCGTCATTATTTGTATGGGGTTCATTGTGAGATCTATACTGATCACCGGAGTCTGCAGCATCAGTTCAAGCAGAAGGATCTTAATTTGCGTTAGCGGAGATGGTTGGAGCTTCTTAAGGACTGTGATATCACTATTTTGTACCATCCGGGGAAGGCCAATGTGGTGGCCGATGCTTTGAGTCTCCGAGCAGAGAGTTTGGGGAGTTTAGCATATCTTCCAGTAGCAGAGAGACCTTTGGCATTGGATGTTCAGGCCTTAGTGGGCCAGCTTGTCAGATTGGATATTTCGAAGCCTAGTCGGGTATTGTCTTGCGTGGTCTCCGGGTCTTCTCTTTATGACCGTATCAGGTAGCGTCAATATGATAACCCCCATTTGATCGTTCCTCAGGACAAGGTTTGGAGAGGTGATGATAGGTATGTGACTATTGGTGATGACGACGTGTTAAGGATGCAGGGCCGGATATGTGTGCCTAATGTAGATAGGCTTCGAGAGTTGATTCTTGAGGAGGCCCACAACTCGCGATATTCCATCCATCCGGGTGCCGCGAAGATGTACTAGGATTTGAGACAACACTATTGGTGGAGGCGGATGAAGAAGGATATAGTTAGGTTTGTAGTTCGGTGTCTCAATTATCAGCAGGTTAAGTATGAGCATCAGAGACCGGGTGGCTTGCTTCAGAGATTAGACATTCCAGAGTGGAAGTGGGAGCGGATCACTATGGACTTTGTAGTTGGGCTCCCACGGACTTCGAGGAAGTTCGATTCTATTTGGGTTATTGTGGATCGGCTGACCAAGTTCGCGCACTTCATTCTAGTTGGTACTACTTACTCTTTAGAGCGGTTGGCTGTGATTTACATCTGAGAGATTGTTCGCCTGCATAGTGTCCTAGTTTCCATCATTTCAGATAGGGGCACTCAGTTTACATCACAGTTTTGGAGGGCAGTGCAGCGAGAGTTGGGTACTCAAGTTGAGTTGAGCACAACTTTTCACCCTCAGATGGACGGGCAGTCCGAGCGCACTATTCAGATATTGGAGGACATGTTGCGCGCTTGTATCATTGACTTTGGGGGTTCATAGGACCATTTTCTGCCACTCGCGGAGTTTGAATATAACAATAGTTATCCGTCGAGTATTCAGATGGCTCCGTACGAGGCTTTATATATGAGGAGGTGTAGATCTCCAGTTGTATGGTTTGAGCCGGGTGAGGCTGGGCTCTTGGGTACAGACTTGGTCCAGGATGCATTAGATAAGGTGAAATTGATTCAGGAGCGACTTCGCACGGCGCAGTCTAGGCAGAAGAGTTATGCGGATAGGAAGGTCCGTGATGTATCTTTCATGGTTGGGGAGAAGGTTTTGCTGAAGGTATCACCCATGAAGGGTGTTATGAGATTTGGGAAAAGGGGCAAGTTGAGCCCCTCGGTTCATTGGGCCTTTTGAGGTGTTTCAGAGGATTGGGGAGGTGGCTTATAAGCTTGCCTTGCCACCCAGCTTGTCGAGTGTGCATCCAGTGTTTCATGTTTCCATGATCCAGAAGTATATTGGAGATCCGTCCCATGTTTTGGACTTCAGCACGGTGCAGTTGGAGGGTGATATGACTTATGATGTAGAGCAGATGGCTATTTTGGGTCGGCATGTTCGAAGGTTGAGGTCAAATGATATAGCTTCAGTGAAGGTGCATTGGAGAGGTCAGCCTGTGGAGGAGGCCACCCGGGAGACCGAGTGGGAGATACAGAGCAGATATCCAAGCCTATTCGAGACTCCAGGTATGTTTCTAGACCCGTTCGAGGACGAACAATTGTTTAAGAGGGGGAGGATATAACGACTCGATAGGTCGTTTCGGGAGTTATAGCCCCGTTTCCCCCATTTCTGTTTCCTTTATGCTCTTAAGATATTTTATGATATACCGGGTTAGTTGGTTCGGGTCCGGAGTGGTTTCGGAGTAGAATGAGACACTTAGTCTCTTATTTTGAACCTTAAGTTGGAAAAGTCAACCGAATATTGACCTATGTGTAAACGATCTCAGATTTGAATTCTGATGGTTCCATTAGATCAGTTAGGTGATTTTGGACTTAGTAGTGTGTCCAGAATGTGATTTGGAGGTTCGTGGTAGAATTAGGCTTGAATTGGCGAAATTGGAAATTTGGCGATTTTCGGCAGGCAGTGGAAAATTTGATATCGGGGTCGGAATGGAATTTCGGAAGTTGGAGTAGGTTCGTCATGTCATTTTTGATGTGTGTGCAAAATTTGAGGTCATTCAGAAGTGGTTTGGTTGGTTTCGGCATAGGATGCTGAATTTGGAAATTTAGAAGTTCTTAGGCTTGAATCCGAGGGTAATTTGGTGTTTCGAGGTTGTTTTGAGTGATTCGAAGGTTCGATTAAGTTTGTATGTTGATATATGACTTGTAGGTATTTTTTGTTAAGGTTACGGAGGCCTCAGGTGTGTTTCGGTTGGGTTTTGAGCGAGTCTGGGCATTATCGGAACTGAGGCATGGTTGTGGTGCTTAAATATTCCACTGAGGGCGGCAAAATTCCGCTGAGGGTGAAGGAGGGGGCGCGGACCGCGTAAATTCGGTCGCGGAGGTACTCCAGGGCTGATCTGCAAATTCGCTAGTCCGACTTCGGAAGCCTATATCTTTTGATCTGCAAGGAATTTTCAGATGATTCAAAAACAAAAGTTGTAGCCCTTCGTGTGTAGAGAAGGTTGGACATTTGTAGAGAAGGTTATGGCAAAAATACTAAAGCCTATCACTACAGACACCAGAAGCACGGGCAACGTTGGATGTTCGCGGCCGCGCCTGGATTTTCGCGGTCAGCGTAGTGGAGATCAGAGAGTGCACTATATAAACGGGGTTTAGGGCATTATTTCACATTTTGGACCTAGGGAGCTTGGTTTGTGGCGATAGTTTGAGGGGTTTTCAAGAAATTCATCGGGGTAAGTGATTCTAACTCGGATTTGGTTAATGTACATGAATATATAACTAATTTCATCATTTGATTAGTACTTTGGGGTGGAAAATTGGGGAAAATAGTAGAAACTTCATAAAATGGGTTTTGAGAGTTGAATGTCGATTCGAAGTCGAATTTTGACAAATTTGGTATGGTTGGACTAGTGAGTGAATGGGTTTCCTAATTTTGTAAATTTTATCGAATTTCGAGACGTGGGCCCGGGGCTGGGTTTGAGCCAATTTTGGGTTTTGGGCTAATCTGATAGTTTTTCTTATGGAATTCATCCCATTTACGTATATTGATGGTATTGTACTGATTGTGAATAGATTCAGAACATTTGGAGGCCGCGTCGAGAGGTAAGAGTATTTCAGGGTAGAGATTTGACCGGTTTGAGGTAAGTAACGATTGCAAATCTAGTCCTGAGGATATGAAACCCCGGATGGTTGTATCATTCTACTATTTTGAGGTGACGCACATGCTAGTGACGGGCGTATGGGCGTGCACTATTGGGGATTGTGACTTGGTCCGTCCTGTAGCACTGTAAAGTTGCATAGTTTGTGGAAATTATATGATACCTATATGTTTTAAAAAGAGTTTCTGTAAGTTGGGCTGAATGCCATGTTTGGGCCTTGTGCCAGTGCTGTTTGGACCCTTAGGTGCCTTTTCTTACTATCCTCTCACTGTTTTCGATTGAAAATCTATACTCAGTCATGGTTATACTTGTTTATTGCATAACTCAGTTTTATGACTCTATTTTGGTGCATATAAATGTTGTTTTGGGCCTAATGACCTATTTTTACTGAAATGCCCGAGTGGCATGAGAGGTTTATGGCTGAGTGAGGTCGAGGGCCTGATTTGTGAGGATATTTATAGGATCGGGCTGTACGCCGTAGCATGTTTGATATAGGCCGAGGGCTTGAGTGATTTATGCCATGATTTGGCCTTATATAGTTCTTGGGCTGAATGAGCCCTTCCGGAGTGTGTACACACCCCCAATGAGCGCAGGTACCTACTGAGTGCGAATGCCGAGTAACTGTGAGGCATAAGTGATTGTGAGGTATTCCCGAGTGGCAAGAGTGATGGTGAGGTATGCCCGAGTGGAAAGAGTGATTGTGAGGTATGCGCGAGTGGCACGAGTGACTGTGAGGTTTGCCCGATAGGTTGTTTATGATTTCATCATTTTTGCTCACCTTTGCATTGAGCCTTGTTTGAAAAACTATTGAAAAATATCTTTAAATTATTTTTACTGGAATCGGGTTTAAACAAGATGATTTGATTCAAACACTGATTCTTAAAGCATGCCGCACTTTACTGCAGAATCATTCTGCGGCCCGCGGAAGTGGTTAATTTTCCTATTTTCATAACCCGACCCCATTTTGATAAATAGCCTTTGGGGCTTATTTTGGGGTATTTTTCTGAGGGTTTTAGAGAGAGGTAAGAGAATTTTAGAGAGAGAAGGGGGGAACCTAACATTATAATCATCCAATCTTGCACCAATCTTCAAGAATCAAGGAAGCCAATCACAATATCTTCATCTAAGAGGTAAGATTCAAACCCCTAGTCTTTAATTTCGAGTTTGGGGTAAATGATGGGTGATTGGGAGTATGATTCTTAGGTGTAAGAGTATTATGCATATATTCTTGTACCAATAAGGTTTGTGGGAAGAATTTTGAACTCAAATAAGTAAGGATTGGGTTGTTGAGTGAAGAAAATCTTGTAGAAGAACCTTGTAACCAAATTTGCACACCTAGTGTTTGGTAAAATGCTCAAATGAGCTGAAACCATGAATATCTTCCTAATTATGGTTCACTTTTGTTATGTTTCTAAATAGATTGAAGTTTTTAGGATTTCTGGAACCTCGTAGTAATGTAAGGAAGGCTCAAGAAAGATTAGATCCGTCCGGAGGTAAATTCACGTGAGAAAGCTTCTTTAGAATATTGGCCTAACTTAAAAAAGGTAAGTATCTTGCCTAACCTTGAGTGGGGGAATTGCCCCTTAGGCATTGAGTCTTATGTGGAAATTGTGTAATTGAAAACCATGTACGCGAGGTGACGAGTACGTACTTGGTTTAGATGTGCAAATTATATCGGTTGAAATTCGTAGACACCCTTATGTATTAAATTGGAAAATCGTTGGAATGTAAATCCTTGATTTGTCATGCCTCATTCCTTGTTTGTCGAGTTTGTATTTTATATGATAATTTGGTGTGGTTGCCACTTGGAATTTTATGTGAATTCCGTGTATTTGGTAATTTGATATTTCTTGGAAATAATCACATTATGGTTTTTTCATATGCAACTAATTAATTAAATAAGTTTAAATTGAGACATTTATATATTTATCTAAACTTTAGATTAAAGAAGGCGTTTTCCTATGATGAGTTATTTTCCCATCCTTGTGGTTGTTTTGAGATTTTATATACATTGTGTTGAGCCGTGGACTATCTATTGTGAAATTAATTAACTTTGTTATACCTTTGTAATAGTTGTGGCCTACGGGAAATATGTATATACGAGTTGATGATGCTGTGCTGTTGTGATAATATTCTGTTTGAATTGTTGTGTGATTTGGGTAACTATTAAATGGCGTATAAGAGTGGCATTCCATTGTTGACATTATGTGAGCATAAGGGTGTCATTTCAGTCTTGTTATGTGTGCTAGGATGTTGTCTGGGTGGAGTGAAAAGGGAGGCTATTAAACGGAGCGATAAGGGAGGCTATTATAGGAACGATAAGGGAGGTTATAAGAGCGATAAGGGTGGATATTGATATTGTCAGGGCAGAAGGATAATAAAGGCTATTATAGGAGTGATAAGAGTGGCTATAAGAGAGATAAGGATGGCTATTGTCAGGGATGATATGCGATGATGTGGGGTTATTATGTTGATGATTTTTATATGATGATGTGGGATTATGGTGTGGATGATTTTTGTGAAATGTTTTGATTCTCCTTGTGTTTATTATTATACCTTGTGCAACTTGTCTTGTTGTTTCGGTAAACTTGATAATAGTCTGATCCATGTTGAAATTGTGAGTTATGGCTATTGCCGGAAGGATTATGTTATTAGCACGTGATTTATCCGTGCAGATGTGATATGAAATATGGGCATAAGGTACCGCAGAAATATGATGATTATGATATTTGCACATGAACTGTCCGTGCAGTTGTGATATGAGACGTGGGCATGAGGTGCGTGAGTAAATAATAATTGTATTATTGGCACGTGAGTTGTCTGTGCACTTATGATAGAAATATGTGCACGAGGTGCCGTGGAAATGTGAAAGTGGAATGAGACTCGTGTTACGAAAATATGAAAGTAAGCTGAGACCGGTGTTTTATGATTATGAAATAAAGTGTTACACAATGACTTTTATTTGAAAGAAGTATATTTGAAAGACATTTATTTAAAGAAGTATATTGGAAAGATATTTATTTGAAAGAAGTATATTCAAAAGATATTTATTTGAAAGAAGTATATTCGAAAGATATTTATTTGAAAGAAATATATTCAGAAGGTATTTATTCGAAAGAATTATATGTGAAAGATTTATATTTGAAGGACATGTTTAATTGGTTGTACTTGTGTTCCTTATTTGTTTGAGTAATAATTATGGTGTTCATGTTGCCTTGCTGTTTATATCCCTAGTTGATTTTGTTGCTATTATTGCTAGTTAGTTTCCAGTGCCATAGTATACTGCTATATTGCATAGGTTATTTGACTAGTGAGTGTCTTGACTGTACCTCGTCACTATTCCACCGAGGTTAGTCTTGATACTTACTGGGTACCGACCTTGGTGT
This sequence comes from Nicotiana otophora, assembly GCA_000715115.1. Taxonomy (NCBI): domain Eukaryota; kingdom Viridiplantae; phylum Streptophyta; class Magnoliopsida; order Solanales; family Solanaceae; genus Nicotiana; species Nicotiana otophora. Next base: position 159,183 of record AWOL01S0003947.1, on the reverse strand, counting down.
ACTCATACTATACTTCTGCACATTTTTGTGCAGAGCCAGATATTGGAGTTATCAGACTCGGGCATAGTTAGTGGGTTGATGGCAAGGATTCAAGGTAGAGACGCTTGGTCATCGTAGTCCCTTGGAGTCTTTCTATTTTATTGTACTGTTAATTATTATTCGAACATTATTGTAGATTCGATCCTTGAGATTATTTCATATATCCAGTTAGAGTTCGTGACTCAGTATTACCAGTCTTGGGAGTTTGTTTGAATATTTCCGTTGTTGGTATTGACACATGTATTAAATTATATGTTTTAAAAAAATGGCTTGAATTGTTGTTATAGTCGGATTACCTTGTCTTAGAGACTAAGTGCCATCATGACGCCTGTGGTGGGATTTTGGGTCGTGACAAGTTGGTATCAGAGCTCTAGGTTCATAGGTTCTACGAGTCATGAACGAATTTAGTAGAATCTTGCGGATCGGTACGGAGACGTCTGTACTTATCTTCGAGAGGCTATAGAACTATTAGAAAATTTCCACTTCTTGCATTCTTGTCGTGCGGGATTTGTTGAATTTGAGCCTTTGCATCTCTATTCTCTCATAGATGGTGAGGAAACGTGCTACCGGGTCAGCTTAGCAGACACCCGCACATACTGCGGGCCACAAGAGGCCGGGGCCGAGGAAGGGCACGTGCCGCGACTAGAGCACATGTTAGAGCAGCAGTTGAGGAGCCGCTAGTAGCTCCAGTTGGAGGACAGGTACCAGAAGCACCTGTTGTTACCCCCGGACTTCAGGAGACTTTAGCACAGTTCTTGAATATGTTTGGTACATTAACTCAATCGGGGTTGATTTATGTTGCACCAAATATTGCACATATTGGGGGAGTAACTCAGAATCCTACCACCTGTGCTTCATAACATCAGGTTCACATTGGTCAGGTTCCAGGTATAGTACCGGTACATCATGTTATTCCAGTTCAGCGTGATGTTAGGCCAGCGGCATCAGAAGAAGAACAAAAGAGCCTTGAGAGATTTAAGAGGTATAGTCCACCTACCTTCAGTGGCACAAATACTGAGGATGCCCAAGGATTTCTAGAAAAATACCACCATATTCTCCGTACCATGGGTATTGCGAAGGTGAGCGGAGTTGCATTTACTATATTTCAATTGTCAGGAGCAGCGTATCAATGGTGGCAAGCTTATGAAGAGGGCAGACAACCGATGCAACACCACCAATTTGGGCTCGATTTTCGGAAATATTTTTGAAAGAGTTTGTTCCACAGACTCTATGGGATGCATGACGCACAGAGTTTGAAAGGTTGTGTCAGGGCACCATGACGGTGTCAGAATATGCTATCAGGTTCAGTGAGTTAGCCTGGCACACACCTATCTTAATTTCTACAGTCAGAGAGCAAGTCCGCAAATTCTTGAAAGGTTCGATTATGATTTTAAAATAAGCATGGCTTGAGAATTGCAAACTGACATTCCATTTCAGCAAGTAGTAGAGATTGCCAGGAGGGTTCAGTGGATTTTACTCTTACGCTATGACCCCTTATGGCGGAGGCTCGGGAAGTCAGCCAGCTCCACCCGTACATCAGATTACTCGGGGGTGCTCTAGTAAGTTCTTATAGTACACTACGGGCATGAGGTTCTTATAGTGGTTATTTCAGTTATCTGGCACAGACTCAGTACGAGCCGTCGTGACCTCAGAGGGGTTGTTATGAGTGTGGTGGGACTAGGCACATCATAAGAAATTGTACCAGACTTGGGAGGGGTGGATTTCATCAGAACACTCAGGCTACAAGCGTTATTCCAGTTAATACTCCACGTGCACAGGCAATTAGGGGTGGAGGACAGGTGAGTAGGGAGCACCCTAGAGGGAGAGGCCCAACCCGTTGATATATTTACTATGGTGTGTATGAGGCCACCACACTAGATGGTGTCGTTACAGGTACGATCCTGATTTGTTATTAAGGGATATTTCGCTTAATTTGATTCGGTTCTGAATATTGAGGCGAGTCCTCCTATTATGCTCCGCTTATGGGTGAGCTTCGTAATTTTGTGACACACTTATATATTTACCATGTTTGGAGATTTGATGATGTTATCCCATCTCTATCATTTTTATTTTTGTACACGATCGAGGGCTATAAGTCCAAAAGTGACTTTCTATTACTCACTACAGTGGGTTTTGATGTGATTTTGGAATAATTGGCCTCAATTTTATGAATTATATGCCCTATTGGTATGGGGGTTCATTATGTGTTGTGAAAATTATTTACTAAAATTTATTAAAAAAGAAGAAAGAAAGGGAATGAAAAATCTCAGTTGGCACAATGTGCCAAATACTTGTGATTCGGAGTTGAGGACAAGATCCTCGCATTTTTTATATGATGTGAAATATTTAACTGGGCTACAAGCCGCAGTGGAAGTTATATAAGGATGAGGTCCTTGTGGTGAAAAATTTATGAGTTTAAATTCTCCCTTTGTGAAATTAAATTTGTACTATAGTATTAATAGGGAGTCATGCCTGTTAGGCTTATTTGATAATTTTGTATGTATTTTCTGTGCATATTTAGCCATATTCATGCTGTAAATATTAAGTTTTAGCCTATGAGATGAGTGCCCAGGTGTCTTTAAATGTGAATCGTTAATTCAGATAAATAATTATGAGGTCTTCATGCCTCACGTGTTGTTGTGAGTGTTGTGAAAAATTTGAAACTAGATTTTGGTTAATATAAGATTAATTGAGGATGCTGGAATTAATTATGAACAATTATTATGACCAGAGATGTGATTATTGGCATATATATAATATGTATGTAGGCACGAAATTGCTACCGCCGGTTGAGACTAACACAGTGTGTTAATATGGAAAATTAGGCCTTATGAAATCTGAATGAAATGGGCCAAACTATGAGCATGATGTTTCCCCCATCATGGTCTTCCATGTACCCGGTGTTTCATGTGTCTATGTCTAAGAATGTAGTTGGAAATCCTTTATCTATTGTTCCGACCCGGCCGGTCGTTTCGGGAGTTATAGCCATGTTTCCCCCATTTTTGGTTCTTTTTGAGTCCTTCAACTATATTGTGTTATACCGGGTTAGTTATTTCGGGTCCGGAGTGGTTTTGGAGTGAATTGAGACACTTAGTCTCTAAAGTAGAAGCTTAAGTTGGAAAAGTCAACTGGATGCTGACTTATATGTAAACGACATCGGATTTGAATTTTGATGATTTGGTTAGCTCCGTTAGGTGATTTTGGACTTGGGAGCGCATTCGGAATGCGATTTGGAGGCCCGTGGTAGAATTAGGCTTGAATTGATGAAAGTTAGAATTTTGGGGATTTTGGTCGGTAGTGAAAATTTTGATATCGGGGTCGGAATGGAATTCTAGAAGTTGTAATAGGTTCGTGGTGTTATTTTTGACTTGTGTGTAAAATTTGAGGCCATTCGGACGTGGTTTAGCAGGTTTTGGCATCGTTGGTGAAATTCGGAAGTTTAGAAGTCCTTAGGCTTGAATCCGAGTGTAATTTGGTGTTTTGATGTTGTTTTGAGTGATTTGATGATTTGTCTAAGTTTGTATGATGTTCTGGGATATGTTGGTATGTTTGGTTGAGGTCCCGAGGGCCTCGGGGTGATTTCGGGTGATTAACCGAACAAGTTTGGAAATTGGAGGAATTGCTGAAGTTGAACTCAGCTATCATAATCGCACCTGCGGATGTCTCATCACAGGTGCGAGCGGGAGATCACAGATGTGAGATTGGAGGAGCTGGGCAGAAGGCGCAGGTGCGGTGAAGTTCCTGCACCTACGATGGTCGCAAAAACGGATTATGGGGCGCAGTTGAGTTGTTGAACCGCAGGTGCGAGAAGGCTGTCATATCTGCGAGCCCGCAGGTGCGAGACCTGGGGCACATATGCGGAGAGGAGGAATTTGGCTGGCATCACAGAAGCGGAGGGAGATGCACAAGTGCACTTCCGCAGGTGCGATATTAGGCCACAGATGTGAAACTTGGGATCTTTAGTGAGTCCCGCACCCGCGATGGAAATTCCTTAGGTACGGCATCGCAGAAGCGGAAAAAGGGGCCGCAGGTGTGGTTTCACTGGGAAAAATGTATAAATTGTGGACTTCGTGATTTTTGCTCATTTCCACCATTTTTAATTCGGACGTTGGAGCTTTTGGGGTGATTTTTTATGGGTATTCAAGGGTTTTCACAGAGGTAAGTTGCTTGAGCTCTAATACTCCTAGCTTTGGTGCTTTCCCGTTGATTTGTCATCTAATTAGTGAGGTTTTGAAGTGAAAATTGGGGGTTAGGGCTTGAGATTTTGGAGAGTGTAATTTGAGGATTTGAGGGACCAAATTATGTCGCATTTTGATGAACTTCATATGGTTAGACTCGTGAGAGATTGGGCTTTCGGGTTTTGTGACTTTTGTCGAATTTTGAGACGTGGGCTCGGGGGTTAAATTTGGGTCGATTTCAGGTTTTGAGTCTAATTTAGTAGTTTTCTTGTGGAATTGATTCCTTTAGCATATATTAATGGTATTGTACTGTTTGTGGCTAGATTCTGGATGCTCGGAGACTAATTCGAGAGGAAAGGTCATTGGGGAGTATAGATTTGCTCGCATTGAGGTAAGTAACAGTTGTAGAAGCCCCCCCGGAGTCTGAACACCCCCAGTTAGCACAGGTACCTACTGAGTGCGAGTGCCGAGTGTTGAGCAATTGTGAGGCATGAGTGATTGTGAGGCTTGAGTGATTGTGAGGCTTGACTGATTGTGAGGTAGAAGTGATTGGAAGGACTGAGTGATGTTAGCCCGAGGGGCAGTACATGATTTCATCGTCCATGCTCATAGTTGCTTTGAGTCCTTGTTTGAGAACTGTTGAAAGATATTTTTGACTGTCTTACTTGAACTTGATTTAAACAAGCTGATTTGACTTAAACTCTAGTTGCATAGCATGCCGCACTTTACTAAATTCTTGTGATATGAACGGCACTTGCATTTAGCTCGTCACTACTTCTCAGCCTTTATTTACTTCTGTTGCTTACTGAGTTGGTGTACTCATGTTATTCCCTGCACCTTGTGTGCAGATCCAGGCATATTTGGTCATGGTAGTGGCTGTTGATATTCCTATAGTTGATCATTGGCGTTAGCAAGGTAATTGCCCGATGATCGCAACCTTGTTTTCTTCTTCTTTATCTTCCCATTAGTTGTATTTTGGATTTTCCCCGACTATTTTAGTCTTGTTGTTGTCGGACGAATTTTTAGTAGTTGTTCATGACTCAGTGACACCCCAATGTTTGGGGCTTTTCATTCTGCATTTCTATTTTTGAGTTCAACCCTTGTTTCTTTTATGAAATTCTGCTATACAATACGCCTTTTGGCATATATTTGAATGAATTATTTTAGTATTGTGGGAGTCGGCTAGCCTAGTACCATTGATAGGCCCATCACGACAGGTTTGAGTTTAGGGTCGTGACAAGTTGATATCAGAGCTCTAGGTTACATAGGTTTCATGAGTCATGAGCAGGTTTAGTAGAGTCTTGCGGATCAGTACGGAGACGTCTGTACTTATCTTCGAGAGGATGCCGAAACCTTAGGAAAATTTCACTTTCTTATATTCTATCGTGTAGAATGGATTCAGCTTGAAACATAACTCTTTGTATTCCTTCCACGCATTTCGTATGCGCATACGAATGCTCTGTATCAGCTGTGCATCACCGGCTTGTGATTATATGAACGAGGTTCGAGTCTATATTTTATTGATGGGCCATTTTGGAGGACTTGAGGCCGGGGTTAGACCGCAGCTTAGGCTTGGTAGTGTCGGTTGTGAGAACTTGTACATATGGACCCCTATATTCGGTAATATCCCCACGAGTAGGATTTGTGGCTCGATGAGCGATTGAATGGCTATATGGTAAGTATGATGTGACTGCAGAATATGTTCAGATAGGTTGAATATGACGAATAAAGTTTGCTTATGACTCAAGAGTTTGCTATTAGGTACTCGATTTCTGTCTTGATTTGATGTATAGTCTCGAGTTATGAGTATATTGAAGGATCTTTCACGTTGTTAAATTATGGGACAAATTAAATTCTCATGTCTTGTCAATGAGTTTGGAATCAAGAAGAGTAAGTGATTATGTAGTAATTGTAGTTGCGGATGGGCATTTCTAAAGTTGATGGCTCGAGAAAGTTGATCTTCGAAGAGGCTTAGAGTCGGTAACATTTTATTGGTTTAGGTGCGACATAAATGCATTTTGATTTGATGCAACAGTTGGGCAACAAAGTATGAGGGAGACATGATGGGAAGTGTTTTACGGTGGTTAAAGTAATAACAGGTCAAGTAGGAGAAGTAGAGGTTGAGAAGTTGCTTAAAAGAGATGGTTTAATCGAAGTAAGAGTGGCAGATTAGCATACGGATTCTGCGGTAGGGTAGTCGCGCGCCTTGAGAAAGTGTAGAAAGGTTTGGAATCGTGATAGAATGTGATTTGGCCTACAGACTTTATTTGGAGTGATGGTTACTGTATGAAGAAAGATTGAATATGGCAGAAAGGAGTTTGTTTGAAATGAAGAGGGATGTTAAGATCTGATTATCGTTTCAGGCACAATATGACTTGAGTTCGGAAGGTATTGTTGAACTTTCAGTTGATGTCAATAAGGAAAGTGAAGACTTATACAAATGGTAGGCGAGCATGAACTCAGGAGAATTTACTGATTACACGGTCGTTGCACCCAGTGCAACGTCTTTGGAATATGTCGGTAAGGAATTCCACAGGTGGGTTATCTATTGTGAGAAGTTAGCGGTGGTGTGATGTTGCTGAAGCTTCTGCGAGGAATATTACTTGATACCCGATAATAGGTAGAGTGTGTGACTGTGGCTAGTGATTCAGAATGTTCATGAAAAGCTTAACAAAAGACTTCGAGAAGTCTGACGGGTTAACGGTGCGAGATCATGGTAATTGAGAAGGAGAAATCCTTGCGGGTTCTAAGTTTATATAATTGCAGCTTAAAGCTAATTGAGGGAGCATGCTATTGACAATTTGATTTCATGGTTATGTGTTAAATTTTAGTTTTGGTCTGAGGCATACGTGTGGTTTAGTTATGACTTACAGAGGAGGAGATCGAGGATGACTCGGGTAAGTAAATTGCTGGATACGGGTTACATTGCACTTTATGAAAACATGAAAATTATGGAATGATTAAGTTGTTATTTTGAAGGATGTAGTGCACACGAAGTATGAACTTGATTGGTCGTGATAAGGCAGGGTTACTTATTTGTGTGTTGATTGTGCTAAAGGAGCACATGTCTTTCGGCCTGTTTGGGGCGGAGTAAATTAGATTTGAGCAGAGTAGATGATTCTCGAGAGGGTTCTAATGGATTCAAAATGTATATGTGGAAATTAAAATTTTCTTGAATTTATATATCACTAGAACCAGTTACTCACATTGGATGGTATCAGGACGTGCGGTAATTCTGTTGGCTATGGATTCTATATTTCAGTATAAGAAAGGAAAGAGGAATAATTTTAAATTGGCATAAGGTATTTTCAGAGTGAGTGTTTCGATTGGGGTATTTATGGAGGTGCTTAAGAAGCATACAGTGGCTTATGGGCCTTAGGGCGATGTGGTTTTATGTTAGGATGTCTTGTAGTGAGCTTTGGGTAAGGATAAAAGTGTTCTGACAAGGAGAAATGCCAACTTAAGGGTGATTCAGAAGAAACTCAGAGAAAATAGGACAAATAGGTAACATGATGGATCAGTATGGTAATGGTATGCTCGGTTCTTTTGGTTCTTACGATGAGGTGGGGCTTTACGGGTGTTTTGTGGCAATACTCTCGGATTTGGCAACCTATGTGGCTTGGTGGAGTTAGAAGAATTCAGTTCTGATAGTTTGGTTATGTGCAAATGAATTTCAAAATGTTCATGATGGGTTCTACCATAGTTTGAACCAGATATGTTTTATCGGTGTATGGAACGTGTTATGTATTGCGATTTCCTCCTAGAAAGAATCAAGAGAGAGGTTTCAAACTAACAAGATATGTAATTTGCTGGTGACTTAGAGTTTATAATGAGATTTTTGTGCCTTTCACATGATAGACGTGGTGTGCTGCGCGGGATTAAGATTTACATGTACAAGGTGGCAGTTCATTCTTGAAAGGAAGATCATGAATTTTGGACAGAATGGTCAATTTCAGATAATTAGATGAATATTATAACTGCTCGATAGTCCCCGAGAATGATTCGCATTTCAAAAGGCGCATTGTGTTGTGACTTACGGATGTTCATTGGTATTGAAGTACTCACTTGGTTGAAAGACTGCTGATATTCAAATTATTGCTATGTGGCACAGAAGAATTTTGAAAGTATTCCTTAAGGGAAGATCGTGAATGGAAGATGTGTTAGTCATTCTAGTGCTGGAGTTGGGATCAGATATGGTGGTTCATGTGTTCTATGGATTTGGAGATCGGGAGTCCTCAGGAGCAGATTGTTTCATGGTTGTGGACTGTGAAGTCATGGCCGAAGCTAGCCAGATGATAGTATGCGTTATGATTTAGTCATTGTTGACTTTCAGAGGATTTTATCTATTTGTGGGTGACCAGAGTTGATTTGGGGTCCATTGGTAGGCCCAATTAGGATGTGTATTCTACACCGAGTCTGACTGGTTGGCTCCCTACTACTATTGTTGAGTGATGTGCCATTCGGTTGATGTTGAACTTATTCGTGGTCTGAAATGATCTGTGAGTTACTCTTCTATGCTACGAGAAGTTGTGTTTCATTGGTTATATGCACACATGGTGCGGATCTATTGGGGGCCTTATGGCAGAATTTGAGCGAGATGAGTATTTGGGTATTGCATGATCAATTGCATATTGGTTATGTTCTTTCAGGTTTTGTGTGGCAGTTTGCCATTTGCCTCTCCGTCGTTATTGATTTTGATCAGGGTGGCTTGAGGTAGATAATATGGACCGGCATTTGGAAGGGGGCACGTATTGCAGCGGAGTTATGTTAAGGTATGAACCTTGCGTTAGAATCGTGTGATGGTTCTTCAGTGTGTGATGGATTTTTAGCATTTCTTTTTGGCGGTACTTGTTAATCTGGCGGGGTAGTTTTCTCATTTGAGTCATTTTCCATGATTGAATACATTTGAATTGTTGCGTATTGGCGCATAGATGGCACGGTTTGTGGCTCTGAGTTATATTGGTATGGCATGTTTGTGGGATAGTTGTGTTTAATAATATAAGGTCATTGGACCCAGAATGGGTACTGTCAAGTTTGATTACGGTATATTTGGGAAGATGACATTGAAAGTCGGCTAAGAAAGGGATTATGGTTCTGGGTGGGACGAGAGAGCTCTATGACATGCTGATCTGATAAGAGATTACGAGATTGTGTGTGTTTATTTTATTATTGACCGTATACGAAGTTTTGGGGTGATGTTTGGTTCGATATGGGGTTTAATACTAGTACTTGGTTGGTTTTGGAGTAGTTATTGTGATCAGGAATGGTTCCACGAGCATGCAAGTTGTGTAAAATATTAGTTGATTATATCCGTGGTTATAGTTATGGCTCGATGCAGACCGTTCAGTCTTATATAGTGTGTGGATGTGAGATTCGGGTCTTGAAAAGAATTCTGGATGTTAGAAATTTGGTCTAAGGTTTTTGGGCTAATCTTAAATTAATGATTTTGAGTTATGTTGTGTGGTCAGGCCTATATAGAATAGGGTGATGTGAGATCACCCCCGGGTACGTGCATGGTAAGATGGAATAGTGATTTGATGGCATGGAAACAACTCCTGGCACGTTCGAGGATGAACGTATGTTTAAGTGGGGAAGAATATAACGACCCGACCGGTCGTTTCGAGAGTTATAGCCCCGTTTCCCCTATTTCTACTTCTTTTTGAGTCCTTCAGTTATGTTGTGTTATACCGGGTTAGTTGGTTCGGGTACAGAGTGGTTGCGGAGTGAATTGAGACACTTAGTCTCTAAAGTAGAAGCTTAAGTTGGAAAAGTCAACCGGACGTTGACTTATATGTAAACGACATCAGATTTGAATTTTGATGGTTTCGTTATTTTGGACCTGGGAGCACGTTCAGAATGAGATTTGGAGGCCCGTGGTAGAATTTGGCTTGAATTGGCGAAAGTTAGAATTTTGGCAATTTTGGTCGGTAGTGGAAATTTTGATATCGGGGTCGGAATGGAATTCCGGAAGTTGGAATACGTTCATGGTGTTATTTTTGACTTGTGTGTAAAATTTGAGGTCATTCAGATGTGGTTTAGTGGGTTTCAACATCGTTGGTGGAATTCAGAAGTTTAGAAGTCCTAGGCTTGAATCCGAGTGTAATTTGGTGTTTTGATGTTGTTTTGAGTGATTTGATGATTTGCCTAAGTTCGTATGATGTTGTGGGATATGTTGGTATGTTTGATTGAGGTCCCGAGGGCCTCAGGGTGATTCCGGGTGATTAACAGATCAAGTTTGGAAATTGGAGGAATTGCTGAAGTTGAACTCAGCTGTCATAATCGCACCTGCGGATGTCTCATCGCAGGTGCGAGCCCGCAGAAGCGAGCGGGAGATCGCAGATGCGAGATTGGACGAGCTGGGCAGAAGGCGCATGTGCGATGAAGTTCCCGCACCTGCGATGGTCGCCGAAGCAGATTATGGGGCGCAGGTGCATTGTTGAACTGCAGGTGCGAGAAGGTTGTCGCATCTGCGAGCCTGCATGTGCGATACCTGGGGCGCAGATGCAGAGAGGAGGAATTTGGCTGGCGTCGCAGAAGCGGAGGGAGATGCGCAAGTGCGCTTTCGCAGGTGCGAGATTTGGCCGCAAATGCGAAACCTGGGATCTTAAGTTGGATTGTGATGCATTTTGTATGGTTAGACTCGTGAGTGATTGGGCTTTCGGGTTTTGTGACTTTTGTCGGATTTCGAGACGTGGGCTCGGGGGTTGGATTTGAGTCGATTTCGGGTTTGGAGTCTAATTTAGTAGTTTTCTTGTGGAATGGATTCCTTTAGCATATATTAATGGTATTGTACTGTTTGTGGCTAGATTCGGGATGCTCAGAGGTCGATTCAAGAGGCAAGGGCATTGTAGAGTAGAGATTTGCTCTGATTAAGGTATGTAACAGTTGTAAATCTAGTCCTGAGGGTATGAAACCCCGGAATATTTTGTCATTTGACTATTTGGAGGTGATGCACATGCTAGGTGACGGGCGTGTGAGCGTGCACCATAGGGGATTTGTGACTTGGTCTGCCCCGTAGCAACTATAAAGTTGAACAACCTGTTGTAGCTATAAAGCTCTTTATGTGCTTTAGAAATATTTATTGTAAGTCATGCTAGATACCATGTCTAGGCCTTATGCCAGTATTGTTTGGACCTTTAGAGATCGTTTCTTGCTGTCCTCTCACTGCTTTAGTTGATATCTCGTACTCAGTCATGTTCATGCATTCTTACATTATAGCTCAGTCACTATTATTCTATTTGTTGCATCATGTTAATGTTGTTTGGGCTGATTTCTTTGATTTCTGAGAGTCCAAGAGACTGGAGAGGTTTATGACTGAGTGAGACCGAGGGCCTATTTGTGAGGTATTATACCTCAGCACGTGAGTTATCCGTGAGGATTCTGATATTATATTATAGCACGTGAGTTGTCCAAGTAGATTTTAGCGCTTGTGCTGTAGGAGCCCCTCCGGAGTCTGAACACTCCCAGTGACCGCATGTACCTACTGAGTACGAGTGCCGAGTACTGAGTGCTGAGCGATTGTGAGGCATGAGTGATTGTGAGGCTTGAGTGACTGTGAGGCTTGAGTGATTGTGAGGTTGGAGTGATTGGGAGGACTTAGTGATGTTAGCCCGAGGGGCAGTACATGATTTCATCATCCATGCTCATAGTTGCTTTGAGTCCTTGTTTGAGAATTGTTGAAAGATATTTCTGATTGTCTTACTTGAACTTGATTTAAACAAGCTGATTTGACTTAAACTATGGTTGCATAGCATGCCGCTAAATTCTTGTGATATGAACGGTACTTGCATTTAGCTCGTCACTATTTCTCAGCCTTTATTTACTTATGTTCCTTACTGAGTTCGTGTACTCACGTTACTCCCTGCACCTTGTGTGTAGATCCAGGCATTTTTGGTCACGGTAGCGGCTGTTGATATTCTTGTAGCTGATGGAAAATCTCCATTGGCACAATGTGCAAAATATTTGTGATTCGGAGTTGAGGACGAGATCCTCGCATTTTTATATGATGTGAAATATTTAAACTGGGCTATAAGACGCAGTGGAAGTTATATAAGGACGAGGTCCTTGTGGTAAAAATTTTATGAGTTTAAATTCTCCCATTGTGAAATTAAATTTGTACTATAGTATTAATAAAGAGTTATGCTTGTTAGGCTTATTTGATAATTTTGTATGTATTTTCTGTGCATATTTAGCCATATTTATGCTGAAAATATTGAGTTTTAAACTATGAGATGAGTACCCAGGTGACATTAAATGTGACTCGTTAATTCAGATTAATAATTATGAGGTCTTCATGCCTCACGTGTTGTTGTGAGTGTTGTGAAAAATTTTAAACGAGATTTTGGTTAATATAAGATTAATTGAGGATGCTGAAATTAATTATGAACAGTTATTATGACCAGAGATGTGATTATGGGCATACATATAATATGTGTGTAGGCACGAAATTGCTACCGCTGGTTGAGACTAGCACAATGTGTTAATATGTGAAATTAGGCCTTATGAAATCTGAAGGAAATAGGCCAAACTATAAGCATGATGTTTCCCCCATCATAGTCCTCCATGTACCCGGTGTTTCATGTGTCTATGTCTAAGAAGGTAGTTGGAAATCCTTTATCTATTGTTACGGTGGAAGCTAGTGGAGGTCGATTTAATGGATAGTTAGCTTATGAGAGGTACCTAATTGTCATCCTTGTTAGATAAGTCCGGAAGTTGGGACTGCCTACGCTAATGTGTTATCGCAAATTTTGTAAGTCGAGAAGGTCAACTTGAAGGCCGAAAGTGTTATGGAAAGAAAATATTTTCGCTTGATTGTATAGAAATTGGTTTTGATTTGAAAGGTACTTTCTAGGTGTTATGATTTAAAAATGTGCAGTTCATGTCCATATATCAATGCTGGCAATGTTTAGATTAGTGCTGTTGATATTCACTATGATGCTTGGTCGAGTTATGGATGTGTTTATAGGGTGATTTTGGTGATTCTCTGGCAAGTGGATAGGCCCAGTTACAGGGAAAACTCTGTTGAAATTTTTAAGAATTTGTAAAGATAGTCAAATTTTAAGGGCAATAAGTAAGGTGAGATTTTGGATAGGAAGTATAAGACCCATATACTCATAAGTGCTTATGCATAATGGTTGGAGGTAAAAGGATGGTAACTCTATTATTATAAGTGACTTTTAAAACAATCGAGGATGAATGTTCTTAAGTGGGGGAGAATGTAACACCCCGGTAAATTTAGAAGTATTTAAGGGCTATTAAGAAAGTTGATGTGCGCTAATTATATTATTTTATGTGCCGACGAGGACTATTAATATGATGGATATCAATTGGATATGATAATAAGTATACGAGGTATATTATAAGTGGTGTGAGGTTTAAGGTGAGCCCTAAGTCTAAGTCAAGTTGAAAAGTTCATGATAGACTAAAGTTTCAAATGGGTATGCACAAGACCAAAGTTTGGACGGGCATATCTACATATATATAAGCACTTATGTGATGTATGACCTATCAAATTAACGCTCTTCGAGTATAGTTTCTAACGCTTCAAATCGTTCGTAATTTGGACACACCTACAAGAGGTTATGACCAAATTACTAAAGGCTAGTAGAATTCAATTCTACGGGTCGCGAAATCATTCTGCGGGCTACAGAAGTGGTTATGCGATAGCAAAATGGTCGCAGACCTGTCCAGTGAAGTCTATTTTTGGGCATCAATTTTGCGATGCATTGTGCGACCCGCATACCAATTGTACGGTCCATTATGCGAACACAGACCTGAGTTCGGAGGGTTAATTTTCCTATTTTCATAACCCGACTCCATTTTGATAAATAGCCTTTGGGGCTTATTTTGGGGTATTTTTCTGAGGGTTTTAGAGAGAGATAAGAGCATTTTAGAGAGATAAGGAGGGAAACTAACATTCTAATCATCCAATCTTGTACCAATCTTCAAGAATCAAGGAAGCCAATCACAAGATCTTCATCTCAGAAGTAAGATTCAAACCCCTAGTCTTCAATTACGTGTTTGGGGTACATGATGGGTGATTGGGAGTATGATTCTTGGGTGTAAGAGTATTATGCATATATTCTTGTACCAATAAGGTTTGTGGAAAGATTGTTGAGCTCAAATAAGTAAGGATTGGGTTGTGGAGTGAAGGAAATCTTGTAGAAAAACTTTGTAACCAAATTTGCCCACCTAGTGTTTGATAAAATGCTCAAATGAGCTGAAACCATGAATAGTTTCCTAATTATGGTTCACTTTTGTTATGTTTCTAAATAGATTGAAGTTGCTAGGATTTACGGAACCTCGTAGTAATGTAAGGAAGGCTCAAGAAAGATTGGAGCCGTTCGAAGGTCAATTCACGTGAGAAAGTTATTTTGGAATATTGGCCTAACTTAAAAAAGGTAAGTATCTTGCCTAACCTTGAGTGGAGGAATTACCCCTTAGGCATTGAGTCTTATGTGGAAATTGTGTAATTGAAAACCATGTACGCGAGGTGACGAGTACGTATTTGGTTTAGATATGCAAATTATATCGATTGAAATTCGTAGACGCCCTTATGTATTAAATTGGTAAATCATTGGATCTTAGTAAATCCTTGATTTGTCATGCCTCATTCCTTGTTTGTCGAGTTTGTATTTTATATGATAATTTGGTGTGATTTCCACTTGGATTTTTATGTGAATTCCGTGTGTTTTTTGATTTGATGTTTCTTGGAAATATTCACATTATGAATTTTTCATCTACAAATAATTAATTAAATAAGTTTAAATTGAGGCGTTTATATATTTATCTAAAATTTAGATTAAAGAAGGCGTTGTCCTATGATGAGTTATTTTCCCTTCCTTGTGGTTGTTTTGAGATTTTATATACATTGTGTTAAGCCGTGGACTATCTATTGTAAAATTAATTGACTTTATTGTACCTTTGTAATGGTTGTGGCATATGGTAAATTTGTAAGTACGAGTTGATGATGTTGTGATAATATTCTGTTCGAATTGTTGTGTGATTTGGGTAACTGTTTAGCGGCGTATAAGGGTGACATTCCATTGTTGACATTATACTGGCATAAGGGTGGCATTTCACTGTTGTTATGTGTGCTGGGATATTGTCTGGGCGGAGTGAAAAAGGAGGCTATTAAACGGAACGATAAGGGAGGCTATTATAGGAGCGATAAGGGAGGATATAAGAGCGATAAGGATGGATATTGATATTGCCAGGGCAGAGGGATAATGAAGGCTATTATAGGAGTGATAAGGGTGGCTATAAGAGAGATAAGGGTGGCTATTGTCAAGGATGATATGTGATGATGTGGGGTTATTATGTTGATGATTTTTATATGATGATGTGGGATTATGGTGTGGATGATTTTTGTGAAATGATTCTCCTTGTGTTTATTATTATATCTTGTGCAACTTGTCTTGTTGTTTCGGTAAACTTGTTAATAGTTTGATCCATGTTGAAATTGTGAGCCTGTGGCTATTGCCGGGCGGATTATGTTATTGGCACCTGATTTGTCCGTGCAGATGTGATATGAAATGTGGGCATGGTGTGCCGTAGAAATATGATGATTATGATATTGTAACGTGAACTGTCTATGCAGTTGTGATATGAGATTTGGGCACGAGGTGCGTGAGTAAATAATAATTGTATTATTGCCACGTTAGTTGTCTGTGCAGTTATGATAGAAATATGTGCACGAGGTGCCATGAAAATATGAAAGTGGGCTAAGACCCTTGTTACGAAAATATGAAAGTAGGATGAGACCCGTGTTTTATGATTATGAAATGAGGTATTACATAGTGACTTTTATTTGAAAGAAGTATATTCGAAAGATATTTATTTGAAAGAAGTATATTCGAAAGATATTTATTTGAAAGAAGTATATTCGAAAGATATTTATTTGTAAGAAGTATATTCGAAAGATTATTATTTGAAAGAAATATATTCGGAAGGTATTTATTCGAAATAATTATATGTGAAAGATATATATTTGAAGGACATGTTTAATTGATTGTACTTGTGTTCCTTATTCGTTTGAGTAATAATTATGGTGTTATTGTTGCCTTGTTGTTTATATCCCTAGTTGATTTTGTTGCTATTATTGCTAGTTTTTTTCCAGTACCATTGTATACTGCTATATTGCACATGTTATTTGACTAGTGAGTGTCTTGAGTATACCTCGTCACTACTCCACCAAGGTTAGTCTTGATACTTACTGGGTACCGACCGTGGTGTACTCATACTATACTTCTGCACATTTTTGTACGGAGCTAGATATTGGAGATATCAGACTCGGGCAGAGTTAGTGGGTTGATCGCAAGGATTCAAGGTAGAGCTGCTTGGTCATCGCAGTACCTTGGAGTCTTTCCATTTTATTGTATTGTTAATTATTATTCGAACAATATTCTAAATTCGATCCTTGAGATCATTTCATATATCCATGTAGAGTTCGTGACTCAGTATTACCAGTCTTGGGAGTTTGTTTGAATATTATCGGTGTTGGTTTTGACACATGTATTAAATTATATGTTTAAAAACATGGCTTGAATTGTTGTTATAGTCGGCTTACCTAGTCTTAGAGACTAAGTGCCATCACGACACATGTGGTGGGATTTTGGGTTGTGACTATATTGGTCAAAGTACCCGAATCCATGGTTGTTTTTAACATTTAATTGGTGAATTAAGTTGGAAAATTTAGAAAACCCTCTTGGTTTGACTTGAAGATTTGAGGGTCGAGTTGATGTCGGAATTTGGTAAAATTTGTATGGTTGTACTTGTGGTTGATTGGGCGTTCATATTTTGTAACTTTTGTCGGGTTCCGAGACGTGGGCCCCACGGACGATGTTTGAGTGCAATTTCAGATTTTATTGAAAAATTAGTATTTTCATATGGAATTAATTCCTATAGTTTGTATTGACTGAATCAAATTGTTTGTGACTCGATTCGAGGCGTTTGGAGGCCGATTCGCGAGATAAAGGCATAGCAGAATAAAGAATTACACGATTTGAGATAAGTAACAGTTCTAAATTTGATCCAGAGGGTGTGAAACCCAGGATTATGTGTTATGTGATCGGTTTTTGAGGTGACACACATGCTAGGTGGCGGGCGTGTGGGCATGCACCGTATGAATTCTGACTTGGTCAAATTTCATGGAACCGTGTAGTTGAATAATCTGTTGTTATCTGTACATTCTCCATGTAGTAGAGAAATTGAACCACAAATCATGTTTAGATTATGTGTTGGCACTATAGGGACCCACAAAGATCGTGTACATGTTGAACTATATGCTAAATTGTTGTTTTGTACTCAGTCAGAGTTTACTTGTTTATTTTATCTCAGTCTCTATTGTCCATTATTGATGCATCGTATCATTGTTGTTTGGGCTGATTTTCATGATTATTGAGAGCCTGACAAAGTAGAGAGATTTATGGCTGAGTGAGGCCGAGGGTCTGATTGTGAGATATTATACTATAGCACGTGAGTTGTCCGTGCGGATCAAGATATTATACTATAGCACATGAGTTGTCCATGCAATACGTGAGTTGTCCGTGGGGATCCATATATTACACTATAGCACGTGAGTTATCCGTGGAGCACGTGAGTTATCCGTGCTAATCCAGATATTATACGCACGTGAGTTGTACGTTCAACACATGAGTTGTCCGTGCAGATTATAGCGCTTGGGCTGTAGGAGCCCCACCGGAGTCTGTACACACCCCTAGTAAGCGCAGGTACCTACTAAGTGCGAGTGCTGAGCTAGTGGAAGGGCTGAGTGACTGTAGTCCTAAGAGGATGCATTTGATTTCATTATTGTTACACTTCAGCTGTCATATATCACTGTTTTGAAAATTTCTGAGAGATATTATCTTATGTTTCAGTTGAGCATAACATGAAATTACTATTTTAGCCTTAAATGTTGAACTTGAAAGCATGCCTACCTTGTTATGTTGGAAATTACTGTAATTGGACTGAGCTGTGAAGCTCGTCACTACTTTCAGTTCTTTATTGAGTATTGTTACTTGCTGAGTTGGTTGTACTCATACTACACCCTGCACTTCGTGTGCAGCTTCAAGTGTTCCCGGACACAGTGAGTGTTGATTTCTTCGCACGGTTGATTATACGGAGACTTCGAGGTAGCTGCCGGTGTTTCGCAGACCTTGTCTCTCCTTCCTTATCTTCTTGATTACTATATTTGGTCTCAGACTATTATAGACAGTGTTTTCCAGACTTGTGATGCATAGATGCTCATGTTCTCTGTGACACCCCGATAGTTGGGAATTCCGTATTATATTTTGGTTTTTCTATCCTAGTTATGCAAACTTTTACTACTAAAACTGCTTTAAATTCATTCTTGCTAAAAGTGTTGGAAATATTTGGGAGAAATCAGCTTGCCTAGTACCACGTTAGGCGCCATCATGACAGGTTAGGATTTTGAGTCGTGACATTTGTATATTCTACTAGTTGCTCATACACTTGTGACACCAGGTCTTGGAACATATGCTAGTAGACTTTATGGTTTTTGGACGTTTATTTAACCGCATTTGCTCTTACATTGGTTTTTGCCTTATTTTATTAAATCTTATACTCTTTATTTCTTAATAAAGAAAATTCAACTACTTTGGAATTATTAAAAGGAACAATTACACGGTTAGATCACCGTTGGCTTGCCTAGCGGCGACGTTGGGTGCCATCACAACCTAAAGGAGGAATTGGGTCGTGACAGATGCCATCACACCCGCGATGGATTTGGTCGCAGGTGCGCAGTTGCATAAGCGAGAACTGGTCGCAAAAGTGGTTGGAAAGGAGTAGGGCATAGGTCGTAGGTGCGAAGTATTTCCCGTACCTCCATGATCGCAGAAGCAGAAAATTAAGGCGCAGAAGCGGAGGTCTTCGCAAGTGCGCTTCTTGGCTCGAAGAAGCGAAACCGTAGGTGCGAAACCTGGGCAGCTGAGTGAAGACCGCAGGTGCGAGATATTTCTTGCAAAAGCGAGCTTGTAGGCGCTCAAATCCAGTCCGCAAAATTGGGAAAAACTGGACAGAACAAATATTCAGAGGTTTGGTCATTTTCTTCATTGTTGGATTTTTGGAGCTCGGTTTTGGTCGATTCTGGAGGAGTTTTTCACGAGTTTGACATGGGTAAGTATTATATCCAAAAGTAATTATATATCATGATTCTATGGTTATTTTCATCCATTATTATTGAATCAAATGGAAGAAATTGAGAAATTCGTAAAATCTTTCAAAAACTAAAAATGAAGATTTGGAGGGCAATTTGTTATCAGAATTTGATAATTTTGGTATGGTTGAACTCTTATCAGAATGGGTGTTCAAAATTCATGAAAATTCTATCGCGTTCCGAGATGCAAACCCCGGGTTAAATTTTTAATGTAAACTTAAAAGTCAACGTTTTATTATCCGGAATTATTTTCGATAAATTTTAATGATGTTATGAAACTATTTTGGCTAGATTTGAGCTGTCCGGAGGTTGTTTCATGCGAGAAGGCCATTTTGGAGTATCGGCCTAACTTCATAAAGGGAAGTATCTTACCTAACCTTGTATGGAGGAATTACCCCTTAGGCATTGAGTGGTATATGAAATTTTGTGTAATGTGAATGCTGTGTACGCGAGGTGACGAGTATTTTCTGAGGCTTATATGTGAAAATTCTATCGGTTAAAATTCTTAGACACCCTTATTCATTAAATTGGAAATTGTTATCACTTGGTAAATCCTTTATTTTCCATGTCACATTCTTTACTTGCCGAGTTGCTCCTATATGTTTATTTGGAATTATTACTACTTTAACAATTTTGTGAATTCTTTTATTGTCGAGTTGCCTTTTTTGTGGAGACACTTGCACCGTTGAGATTATTCTTAATCAATAAATTGAAATTGAAGTTATCAAGAGGAATTAATCTATTTTCCGAAATTGTGATTTAAAGAAGATGTTTTTCCTTGCTGAGTTACTTTTCCATTCATGTTGCTGATATTGAGATTTTTATATACGTCGTGTTGAGCCATGGGCTATCTGTTGTAAAATTATTTAATATCGTTGAACCTTTGGAAAGGTTGTGGCCTACGGGAAATTGTGATACAAGTTGATTATGTTGTGTTGTTGTGTGATTTGGGTTGTTGTCATGTAGAGTATAAGGGTGGCATTTCACTGTTGATATTATGCGGGGCATAAGGGTGACATTCCACTATTGTTATATGTATTGTGATATTGTCAGGGCAGCGCGATAAGGGTGTCTATTACACGGAGTGATACATATGGCTATATGAGAGAAATTGTGGCTAATGATATTGTAAGGGAGAAGAGATAAGGGTGGATATTATACAGAGTGATATGCGTGGCTACAGGAGAGATAAGGATGGTTATTGATAATGTCTGGGCGGAGTGATACGGGTGGCTATAGGAGAGATAATGATGGCAATGTTAAGGATGATATGTGATGATGTTGTGTTTCTCCTTGTGTTTATTTTACAATTTGTGTAACTTGACTTGTGTTTTCTGTGAGCTAATTGATATCCCTGATATTTCTTGTTGATTTGGGCTATAATAGTACACTTGCATATGCATACACTATAGCATGCTACTTATACTAGCTCACGAGTACGAAACTAGATATTTATCTGAACCATGTTGAAATACTATGCCGGACGGATTATGTTATTGGCACGTGAATTGTGTGTGTGGGTTGTGATATGAGATGTGGGCACGAGATGCCATAAATATATGATAATTATGTTATTGGAACGTGAGTTTTCCGTGCGGTTGTGATTGGGAGATGGGCACAAGGTGCCGTGAGAATATGATAGCGGGTTGAGATCCGTAATCTGTGATTTCGAGATGCGATACCATAGTTTATTTTGTTGTCACAACGGTGTTAGAAAG
Source organism: Nicotiana otophora (assembly GCA_000715115.1). Lineage (NCBI taxonomy): Eukaryota > Viridiplantae > Streptophyta > Magnoliopsida > Solanales > Solanaceae > Nicotiana > Nicotiana otophora. Next base: position 138,073 of record AWOL01S0003947.1, on the reverse strand, counting down.
GATTGATTAGTTGGTTGTCATTGGTGTTCCTTAATTGGTTTAAATGATGTTTTCCCGGTATTTCTCATTGCGTTGCTGCCTATATGCACATGTTGAACTTGTTACTATTTGCTGATTCCTACTTTCCATTATAAGTTGTATACTGTTATATTGCACAAGTTATTTTACTAGTGTGTGTCTTGACTAAACCTCGTCACTACTCCACCGATGTTAGTCTTGATACTTACTGGGTACCGACTATGGTGTACTCATACTACACTTCTATACATTTTTGTGCAGAGCCATGTGAGATTACTCGGACCGAGTTATCTTATTGATAGCTAGGGTTCAAGGTAGAGCTACTTGGTCGTCGCAGTCCCTTGGAGTCTTTTCATTTTTATTGTACTGTCTTATTCGAATAGTGTTGCATTTTTATCCTTGAGATCATTTCATGTATTCACTTAGAGTTTGTGACTCTGTATTACAAGTATTGGGAGGTTGTTATAATTGTTGCCGCAAAGGCTTACTTCCACTTTTTGTTTCGACACTTGTATTAAACTATGTTTCTAATTCAAAAATAAAAAAGTGGCTTGAGTTGTTATTGTAATCGACTTACCTAGTCTTAGAGACTAAGTGCCATCATGACGCATGTGGTAGGATTTTGGGTCTTGACAATTATATATTATAGTTTAAAAGTATTTAATGTGATGGTATCTTAACGAACACTTCTTTGTGGATAATATTGTTTTATGTATGTTTCCTCCTAATACGTAGGTTGCTCTGCCTTAACCAAAACTCTTGTTGTCGACCTTGATATTCCTCTTGAAAGTGAAACATACAGTTGTTCGTGCAAGAAAACACATTGCGGTAAATATAGTCCAATATTTATGATGTTTGACTTTATACTTTCTTTATTATATGTAATGACCGAACCGGTCGTTTTGAACTCTAGCACGTCGTTCAGTGATTTATGACTTCTGAGCGTAGTCGGAACTAAAGTTTGGGAATTTCGGCGTTGATTCAGATGGAAAATTCTAAATTCGGAAGCTTTAAGTTGGAAGAGTTGACTGAGGTTGGACTTTTGAGTAAACGACCTAGGAATCGAGATTTGAAGGTTCCAATAGGTTCTTATGATGATTTTGGACTTAGGAGAATGTTCGGGTTAAGTATCGTACAGCCCGGGAGCATTTCAATGCTTGTTGTGGAAAGTTGGCGTTTGAAGGTTTTAGAATTTCATAAGTTTGGTTTGAAGTGGATTATGATGTTATCGATGCCCGTTTGGGATTCGGAGCCTTGGAATAGGTTCATATCGTGATTTATGACTTGTACGTAAAGGTCGGCGTCATTCCGAAATGTTTTGATATGATTCAGATGCGTTCGTCGGAGTTTGGAAGTCCGAAGTTGAAAGAAAGATTTTGATCGTCGTATCATGATTTTGATGTAATTTGTGGTGTTTCGAGCCTTTGTTTAAGTTTTTACAAGGTATTAGGACTTGTTTGTGTGATTGGACGGGGTCCCGGGGGGTCTCGAGTGTGATTCGGGGTTGTTTCAAACCAAGTTTAGATGATATGCTATTGATGGTTGCTGGTGTCTGGTTTTGTTCTTCGCGAACGCGAAGGGATTCACGCGTTCGCGAAGAAGGATTTTGGGGCTTCTGGAATTTGCCCATCGCGACGCGGATCAGAGGCTGGAATAGCCTACGCGAACGCCACTTGGTGGTCGTGAACGCGAAGAGGAAGGGGAGTTGGGGCTTGCCAGGCGTTAAGCCTTCACGAACACGGCTCGTGGCATGCGAACGCGAAGCGCAGGGGTCAGAAGACTTCGCGAACGTGGCCATTTGGTCACGAATACGTAGAGGAATTTTAGAAGCAGTGAACTTTTAGCCTTCACGATCGCGAAGATTCTCCCACGATCGCGAAGAAGGACGGGCCTGGGCAGACTTGATTTATACGGGATTTGGCAAAATTTCTTTCATTCTCTCTTGGTTTGGGCGATATTTGGAGAGCTTCAAGGGAATCGTTTCTCCATCTATTGCCAAGTAACTAATTCCAACCTATTGTGAGTTAAATACATGAGTTATACATGGATTTATACATGAATATTTATGGAAATTGTGGTATTTCAAGAGAAAACCTAGAAATTGGTATTTTTGTATTTTAACCACGATTTTGGGAATGGAATTAGGAGTAAATGATATATTTGAATTCGTAATGTTATGGGTAAAGTTTATCTTCGAATATTTTTGAAATCCGGGCACATGGGCCCTAAGGTTGACTTTATTGACTTTTCGAGCAGAGTTGGGAATTGCTATAAATTGATTAATTATAAGCATTGGAGTATACTTTGATTGATTTGCACATTGGTTGACTAGTTTCGGATCGTTTGGCTTTGAAGTGAAGAATTGGAGAGGCATTTGAGTCGGTTTTGAAACTTCAGAGTGAGGTAGGTTTCCTGTCTAACCCTGTGAGGGGGAATTTACCCCGTAGGTATTATATTCTTATGTGCTAAATGTTGTGGGAGCTATGCACGTATGAGGTGACGCGTGTCTGTGCGTATGCTAGAATTCCTGATTATGTCCGGGTAGACTTAGGTGCCCGCCATGCTATAATTGTACTATTTGAGTTATCTTTGCTCGTTTAATTCCTTTATTTCGCGTTTTGAGTTGAGACCAGACTTGCATAGGGTGATGGACTCTATATTGTATGAGTTGATGAGCTACTTGATAATACCCGGAATAATTTGTGTTTCCCCCTACGAAATTCTTGCGCGTTGTGTGTTTCCATTGAAAAGCTTCTTTACATTTCATAACTCACACGTATATTCCCGATGGTCTTTTGGGTGCAGAGTCACTGTTATTGGGACTTTGTGGCGAGATGCATTCCATGTTACGATCCGCAGCATACAGAGTCTCCATCAGAGTTATTTACATTCTCATGTCTAGCAGTATTCCACACAAATGTTGTATTTTATTATATTTCTTGGTAGATGCTCACGCACTTGTGACACCAGATTTTGGGGGTTCCTACTTGGTTTTCGTTATTGTAGTTCACATAATTATTATCATTTTACTTTGTAATTCATACTTTATACGAAAATTTATAAAGAGAATTCACGGGCTCCTACGAGTACCCGATGTTTATTTTATTTATTTAATCGGATTTGCGATTTTAGAATTTTTAAAATGAGTAATTAAGTTGATAATTCACCATTGGCTTTCCTGACGGTGACGTTGGGAACCATCACAGCCTTTAAGGGATTTTGGGTCTTGACAACTTGGTATCAGAGCTCTAGGTTAACATAGGTCTCACGAGTCATGAGCAAGTGTAGTAGAGTCTTGCGGATTAGTACAGAGACGTCTGTATTTATGTTCGAGAGGCTACAAAGTTGTTAGGAGCACTTCCCTTCCCGATTCGTCATCGTGCGATTTGATTCCATTGAGCTTATGCCTTCATTTCCTTCCTACTCAATATTATACAACGTGGAGCGCTTGTTATCAATTGTGCATTGAGGAGTTGTAATGGTACTGTAGATGTGGTGCATGTTTCTCCCTGCGTATTTGATTGGGCTATTGTTATCGCCTTATGGAGGGTTGTTCTGTCATTTCAGCGCAATGTTAGTGTTGCCTACAGGTTCACGGCTATGCACGTTGCATTATGCTGCTCATGAATAGTTATCACGCAGTGTTGGTGTAAATGGTAAAGTTCTTATGTATGTCCCGCGACAATGAATGACTCGAAAGGAGCACTACTCAGTTCATGGCTTAGAGGTTCGACATTTAATTCCAGTGGAGAAAAGGAAATCGGACTATGAATTTTCAGGCTTTGGTTGATGCAGTAACAAGACTTGATATTTTCGAGCGTGGTGGAATTCTAATTTGTGATATGGTGTTGTCGTCCTTGTTTGAACGCATTAGGGCTCATCGGTGTTTTGATCTTCTTTTTTATTTGCCTTCGGGGCAGGGTGTTGTGAAATGGTGCCTGAGAAGCGGTTGTTAGCGATGGCGGTGTGTAGCGGTTTCAGAATCGAATTGGTATTTCTAATGTTGATGGCTCGAGAAAGATGATCTTCGGGGAGGCTTAGAGTTGGTGGCAATTTATCCGTTCGGATGCTACAAATGGATTATGATTTGAGGTAGAATTTTGGCAACAAAGGAGGAGGGAGGACATGTTGGGATGTGTCTCGCGGTGATTGAATTGCTCGCAGGTCAAGTATGAAAATCATAGGTCGAGAAGTTGCTTAAATGAGATGGTTTAACCAAAGTGGGAGTGGCAGAGTAGCATATGGATTCTGTGGTAGGAAAGCCACATGCTTTGAGGAAAGTTTAGAGCGATTGAGAATTATGGTGGCCAGTGACCAGGTCTACGGATTGTATTCGGGATAGTGGCTACTGTACTGAGGAAGATTGAATATGGCAGAGAGGAGTTTGCTTGAAATGAATAGGGGTGTGAAACTTGATTATCATTTTTGGATGCAACATGGCTTCGAGTTTGGAATATATTGTCGGACTTTCAGTGGATGTCAATAGGGAATGAACATGGTGGACGAGCATGGGCTCAGGAGGGCTTACTAATTGCATGGTAGATGTACCCAGTGCAACGTCGTTGGAAGATGTCGGTAAAGAATTCTACAGGTGGGTTATCTCTTGTGAGCAGGTTAGCGATTGCGTGATTTTGATGAAGTTTCTACGAAGTGTTTAACAAGGGACTCCGTGAAATTTGGCAAGATGACAGTGCGAGATCATGGTAATTGAGAAGGAGGAATCTTTGTGGGTTCTACATTATTTGATGGTATCTTAAAGCTAAGTGGGATAGCCCACTGTCTACTATTGGATCGTGTGGTTGTCTACTTGTGAAACTTCGGCTTATCGGTGAATTTGGTGGATTATTTATGACTAAGAAAAGAAAACATCATGGGTATCTCGAGAAAAGAACTTGATGAATGAGTGCTATATTTCACCTTATCGATTCAAGTGCAGGTTTTAGAAAGACTCAGAGTTTATGCTTCTTGCAGATGTGTTGTACAAGGAAAGGAATTCATCCGATTACTTCTTTGGAGGTGTTCATGTGCTAGCAGAGCGATGGAGTTTGATTATATTCGGGACCAGGTCAGAGTGGGTGACTCTCAATAGTGGTTCCGGTGGGTTCGAGGATGTAAGCGCGATGTCTAAGGATTTTGGGTTCGTTGTGGGGCTGAGAACGGGATTTTATAGTAGAGTGTGAAGAATACTTGGGGAATTTCCTATGTTATCATCGAGTCTGCGAGATAGTATTGGAGGAATGGGAGAAGCAGTTTTGGATTCACGTAAGGTCTTTTAGAATGGGTGTACCAGTTGGAGATGGTATTGTATGTGTGAGAGCGAATGAGATGGTTCGTGGATATCGATATGATGTGGTCTCGTGAATTGGGTCACTCACGATGAGTGTTGTTGAGTTTTGTATGTTTTCGAATGGAGCTATTATTATTTCTAAGGCAAGTCAAGAATAAACTGGAAAAAGTGGGGTCGGTTAGTAATGGTTTGAATCAACATGATTGTGGCAATGATTGACGAGCTTAAAACATACACTTAAATATGCTCGTTAGTCGAATATAGTATAATATAATATCGTATCCACATGGATTGGGTTTAAACAGTATTATTATAGTTTGTAGCTAGATTGCTATCCAAGATGATTAATAGTTGAGAATTATGTGAATTAAAGCTAAAATTAACTACTACCTCCATTCCAGTTTATGTGAACCTATTTCTTTTTTGGTCCGTTCCAAAAAGAATGACCCATTTCTAAATTTGGAAACAATTTAGCTTAAACTTACAATTCTACCCTTAATGAGAAGCTTTTATAACCACACAAATACTCTGGGGCCCTTTTTGACTTGTTTAAAAAAAAAAATTCAAAAAGTCTTCATTTTTTTATTAAACTCCGTGCCCAGTCAAACAGGTTCACATAAATTGGAACAGAGGGAGTAAGAATTTAGCGATAATTGACTAATGACAATCGAACAAAAGTAAGCAACGAAGATATCAATGGGAGAAAATAGGGGTTGATTGGATAGGTGCAAGATAATTTGTTGGGATTTAACTCTAGTTAATTCACTTCTAATGTTCAAGTGAGTCTCTCAAATTTACTCAATTATTAGCTCAAACGTTTAGTAGAAACTCCCCTCTCGATTAAGTCTCAACTTCACAATATGAACCAATATAAGCTTGGTGAAGATATGCAAGAATTCGTAGTGGACTGGTCTTTAGGAGAACCTCTTTCAATTATCCTCCTAACTAGGTTTAATAAATGATTCAACTAGCCTATTTCGATTACTAAGGAGAATTAATGAACTCAACCAACAAGATAATGCAAAAACATCACAAGTTATGCCTCTCTCGATTACATGAACATGTGAATATAGATGCAACAATTAAAACACCCAAAATGATTCAATACATAAAAACTAGAGTTAACATCCACAACAAATATCAATACACCAAATTCTTCAATTCCTAAATAAAACTACTCCATACATATGGAGTAATTCATCACAAATATAAAGAAAAACATAAAACGATCCAAACTCTTGTTTTGAATGAGGATTGAATGATGAATTACTTGTGCTTTCTCTTATCCACCTCCTCGTCAAAAGTCCCAAAAATAACGTTTTCCATGTATTTATACCAAGTAGGGTCGGGCCTAGACGAAAACACATTCTCTTGCGCGAAATAGGACAAATACTTTGTAAATATTGCACAGGTGTGTCGCATGGGGAGACGCGCCATACGGGAAATTAGTGTTGAAATCTAGAGAGTTGAAATCTATCATGCAGTAGGAATTTACACAGGCGCGGCGCACCACTTTCCGCCCCACGCGCCGCGTTAGTGTTGTTTTGTCGGAGTCCGGATATTTCTTGAGTTTTTGATATCCGGATGTGTTTTTCTACCCCCGAACGTGATCCCGACTTAATCCCTTGGGATTTTACTCAGCATTCAAAGCTCTAAATCACTCAAATTCATTCTATAACATCTACACAGCTCGGAATCCTTCTACAAGGCATAAAACACACAATAAGTGCAAAACACTAGCGATTAAAGCTCAAGCTCAATTAAAGCGCAGTAAATTAGAGCGCAATAAGCGACTAAAATATGAAATTATAGTCTACCATCAATGATCAGTTCCTTCCACGTGTTAAGTTATACAGGTGGTTTGTGGTTGCACGTGCGGGCTTGACAACCACCATAATTTGATTGATTTGGGAGGTATTTGATTCAAATGGCCTTGTTATGTGTAAATGTATTCCAAAGGAGTTATGGCGGTTTAGACCACGACTGGAGGTTTATATTTTTTGCAATTATGGGAATTCAGTTGTGTGTTGCGATGGTTCTTCTGAAATAAGTTAAGTGAAAGGTTTCTAGCCAATGGGGTATTTATTCTACTAGTAGTTCAAGTGTTATGGTGAATTCTTATACTCTGGCGTAGCGGCATAATGGGTGCAGTGAGCGGCATGGGAATTAGAAGTTGAGGATCAAGGTTGCGGCTCGGTGCTGATAAGAATTTTACGAGCTCAGATGGGCAGGGGAGAATTTAGGTGTTGAGAGTAAGCTGTCATTATCTTAGTGTCGCCTGAGAATGGTGTTATGTGGAAGAGGCATTGTGTATTAATTTGCGGATTCTTGATTTGCACTATCGAATTTGTACGGTTGGAGGTGTGGATATGCAGACTATGCTACCTGGTGCTGAAGGTCATGGGAGTGTGTCCCACAGGGAAATTTGTATAAGTGTGACATGTTAGTCAGTTGATTGTTAAGGATTTAAACCAAGTGTGGAGATTCTGGTACTATCGCTAATGTGAGAGTTTACGCCTGAAAGGCACTCCATTTTTTTGGTTGTGGAATGTGTGATTTTGTTCTGGATTGGACGACTGCTCGTGTGTGTCATGAATAGGGTTATTATGGATCCTTAGAAGGTTATTAGCCTAGTATGGGATAAGCATAATAGGCTTGATGTCCGCTAGTAGATTTACATCATATCAGATTTATTCATTCAGCATAGTACTGCTTTTGGAGGAGTCCTCGAGTGTTGGGCGTTATTCACGTTGTCAGGTATTCCAGGTAATACTATATTGTGCCAAATGAGTTGTGAGATGGTTTGATTATTCGTACGCATGTTGTGATCTCGTGTAATGTGTGGTGTTATATGAGAAGGATGGCTCTCGAGATACAGATCATAAATTGCACCTTAGTCGTGCTTGGGTTTTTTGTAGCATATGGCGCTACCCATCTCCCCAAGGTTGTATTATGCACTTGGCGTACTTGTGGTCGATATTCGGGCATTCCATAGGTATGAGCATTATGGCTCGATGAATATTTCCTTATTGATTGTTATGAGTGGATCAGGTGGCACGCCGCCACGGGTATGTTATTTGGATCGGGTTGTACGCCGCAACTGTATCATGTGTGGATCGGGTTACCCGCCGTAACAGTGAGTCGCTGAGTACAATTCCCCATACTTATTTTTTGTGTATTTGTTTCTCATTCTCTGAGATAGGTTCATAGCATTTCTTTGCCATTTTATTCGTTATGCGTGCCAGGTAGTTCTTCTTCCAGAGTTCGTTCTCCCTCATATGTCATATTCGGGTTGTAGCTTGTCGGCATATTGATGGCGTCATATGAGATCTTGGTCAGTGTTTGAGGTGGCTTATTGCCCAAACAACTTGTACTAGGTGAGATGATGTTATTGGACCTGATATCTATGCGATTAGATTCAAGCAGGATATCTTAAAGGGAAAATATCGTTATTCAGTTCAGAATGAGGTAATAGTTCTTGTCAGGAGGAGAGACTCCATGATATATCGATTTGCCAGGTGGTTGTGAGTTGTTACACATCTCGTTCGTCATGGAAGTATTGTAAGAGTTGGGGCAGGGCTTACATGTGTTATGAGGCGTATTGCGGGCATCAGATTCGTGAAATTATAGCTATTGTGGTCGGAGGATGTTATTATGGGCATGTTAATCATGTGGTGCATGATGTGAATTCAGTAAAAGTGTATGATCATGTTTTGGTACGGTGCGTAGTGATTGATACGGTGTTCGTTTGTTAAAATCAGGTATTGTACAAGAATTCAGACGTTAGAATTTGGTTCTAAGGCTTATTGACTAAATAAAAGGGAGGATCTTCAGTCTGGATCGAGCTAATGTTCTCAACTGGGTTGTGGTGGCACGGGTAGGAGCACAAGGTGTTAAATAGTGATTTTGGGGCAACTCCGAAGCAGTTCTTAGCATGTTCGAGGATGAACGTATATTTAAGTGGGGGAGAATGTAACGACACGACCAACCGTTTTGAGCTCCAGCGTATTGTTCGGCGGTTTGAGGCCTTAAGTAGTTTCACTTCATGCATTCTGAATTGTACATGTAGTCGGAACTAAATTTTGAGAAGTTCGAAGTTGATTTGGATGGAAAATTCTAAATTCTGAAGCTTTAAGTTGAAAAAATTGACTGCGGTTGGAATTTTGAGTAAACGACCTCGGAATCGGGATTTGAAGCTTCCAATATGTTAGTATGATGATTTTAGACTTGGGCATATGTTCAGGTTATGTATCGGACCGCCGGGAGCATTTCAGCATTTGTAGTGGAAAGTTGGCATTTGAAGGTTTTGGAATTTCATAAGTTTGGTTTGAAGTGGATTATGATGTTATCGATGTCCGTTTGGTATTCCGAGTCTTGGAATAGTGTCGTATCATGATTTATGACTTGTACTTAAAGTTTAGCGGCATTTCGGAATATTTTTATATGATTCGGACGCGTTCGCCGAAGTTTAGAAGTTGGAAGTTGTAAGAAAGATTTTGATCGTTAATTCATGATTTTGATGTTATTTGTGGCTTTTAGAGCCTTTGGATAAGTTTGTGTAATGTATTGGGACTTGTTGGTGTGATTAGACCGGGTCCCGGGGGCCTCAGTGTGATTCAGGGTGGTTTCAGACCAAGTTTGGATGATTTACTGTTGCTGGTGTCTAGTTTTGTTCTTCACAAACGCGAAGGGATTCACAGGTTCCCCAAGGATTTTGGGGCTGCTGGTTTGCCCATCGGAATGCGGAGCAGAGGCTGGGGTAGACTACGCGAACGCGACTTGGTGGCCGCGAATGCGAAAAGAAAGGGGAGCTGGGGCCTGCCAGGCATTAAGCCTTCGCAAACGTGGCTCGTGGCCTGCGAACGCGAAGGGCAGGGGTCAGAAGGCTTCGCGAATGCGGCCATTTGGTCGCGAACACTTAGAGGAATTTTGGAGGCAGTGAATTTTTAGCCTTCACGATCAAGAAGATTCTCCCGCGATCGCGAAGAAGGACGGGCATGGGCAGACTTGATTTATACGGGATTTGGCCCATTTTCTTTCATTCTCTTCTTGTTTGAACGATTTTTGGAGAGCTTCAAGGGGAGATTTTCATCGTCTATTTCAATGTAAGTAATTCCCATCTATTATGAGTTAAATACATGAGTTATATATGGAAATTGTGGGATTTCAAGAGAAAACCTAGAAATTGGTATTTTTGGATTTTAACCCCGATTTTGGAAATGGAATTAGGAGTAAATCATTTATTCGAGTTCGTAATGTTATGGGTAAAGTTTATCCTCGAAAAGTTTCGGAATTCGAGCACGTGGACCGAGGGTTCACTTTGTTGACTTTTCGAACAGAGTTGGGAATTGCTATAAATTGATTAGTTATAAGTATTGGAGTATATTTTGATTGATTTGCACATTGTTTGACTATATTCGGGTCGTTTGGCTTTGAATTGAAGAATTGGAGAGGAATTGGAGCCGGTTATAGAACTTCGGTGCGAGGTAACTCTCATGTCTTTCCCTGTGAGGGGGAATGTACCATGTCGGTGTTATATTCTTATGTGCTACATGTTGTGGGAGCTACGCACGTATGAGGTGACGGGTGTCTGTGCGTATGCTAGAATTTCTGATTATGTCGGGGTAGACTTAGGTGCACGCCATGCTATAATTGTACTATTTGAGTTATCTTTGCTCATTTAATTCCCTTATTTCGCATTTCAACTTGAGACCAGACTTGTATAGGGTGATGGACTCACTATTGTATGAGGTGACGGGCTACTTGATAATCCACAGAATAATTTGTATTTTCCCTTATGAAATTCTCGCGCGTTGTGCGTTTTCATTGAAAAGCTTCTTTACATTTCATAACTCACACATATCTTCGTGAGTTGGGTCAAGGACCCGTTAAAGTATCATATTCTCATGAGAGCAGGCCGTTCGCCTCGGTAGTATAATAGATGCATCTATGGTTCATGTCGTTCGACCCTCGGCAATGCACACATTATTTTGGGATTGGGTCGTACGCCTCGACATTTTTATAAATACTCTTATGGGATCAAGTCGTTCGCCTCGTCAACGTCGTGCGTAATATTTGACAAAAGCCATCGTATCCGTCAGTTTTCCTGATTTGAGTTGTGACTATCTATCTGGTGAGGACCATTTTCCACATATATTCCGATTGAGGAAGTGATCGATAATTGAGGGCTTGCGTTTATTGTTTAGAGGAGGATCATACCATGTGCTTAACTTTGTTTACACTGTCTTTACCATGCCTCACACTTGTTTACTTTCGGTTGTACTTGATTTATTAGACCACTAGTAAGTGTCAATGTCGACCCCTCGTCACTACTTCTCTTGGGTTTGGCTAGATACTTACTGGGTATGCCTTGGTTTACGTACTCATACTACTCTTGCTGCACTTTTTGTGCAGGTATATATATATA